>CM075861.1:26402618-26640118 GCA_037975125.1 Latrodectus hesperus
TATATATATATATATATATATATATATATATATATATATATATATATATATATATATATATATATATATATATATATATATATATATATATGATTGCTTAGTGAATTTATATGTATGGTTTGACGTCAAATATTAATTATCTTAAAAATTTTTAGATTACTTTAAAAGAAATTAAATTAGCACACATTAATTTTCAGTTTATTTGAAAGTATATTTTAAAATTATTGTTTGAATTATTGCATTTTTTTGGTATTATGTAAATAAACAATAACTTGATAGATAAATAAATATAACTTTGTTCAGATAAATAAAGTGATATGTTTATTTTTATTCAGATAAAATGTTTCCTATCTGCTTTTCATAGAATAGAATTCGAAACTCTAATAATTAAGCATTTTAATGTCTACCTAATAAATATTTCACTGATTATTAATGTATTAATTACTATGTGTGAAGTGTTATATTATGAAATTATTAGCAAAATACAGCATTATAATGTTTTTTTTTTTTAATCATTTACTTGATTACTACAACATAACTGTCAACTCTACTGATTTTGTCGGGAAATTCCTGATTTCTCCCGATTTCCAGATAATGTATGAAAATATACTGATTTTCGGCAATTTCAGTGAAAAACTTAAAAGCATCCGAAATTTTGCATGAAAAAAGGCTATTGAGTTGTTTTAGTAGCTGGAACAGTCAAAGAAGAAGAAAGTTGAATTAGTTAATAAGTTTAGAAAGCTTAATTTGTAGCTAAATATTCTCAAAATGAGAAATGTTTTGAACAAGACCTCACTAATTCATTTCTAAAAAATGTAAAGTCAGAAACGTATATATATTGCCATGAGTTATTCGAATTTGAAATGTATTATGTTTTTATGGACAAAGTATTTTATAATTTCTATATTGTTAGAAGTGTTTGTCACTGAAATAAATTTATTTAGTTATGTATTTTATGTTTTTATGTTATTTTATAAGTTTAATATTTATATAAATTGCTCTAGTGTAGTAAAAGTTGCCCTATAAAATAAATATTGAGAGTTAAAAGTTGATGTTTATATTTTTTTACATGTAGTACATTCTTTCATTGTAGTTTATGTAGTTCGTCTATGAGGTTGATGAATATTTTATTAAAATATTAACATTAACACAAAATATGTTTAACGTAAATAATTCTCAGAATGTATAATCTAAAGAGTAAAATTGTCTTTTTGAGGTACTATAGTTTTAAACATTCTGTTTCAAGCACAATGTCGCTAGTAGTGTCTCCTGATTTTTTTCCCTCAAAATCAGTAGAATCTCCTGATTTTTTTTCTCCAAGGTTGGCAGTTATGCTACAATTAAATAAGCTTTTCGGCTCTAAATCGAAATTAAAAATAATAATTTAAGTATAATTATTAACTTTTAATTATAAGCAAATGATGTCGGTAACTATTTTTAAACTGTAACAATACTTAACAAAATTAAACAATGAATGCCAAAACTCTACCTATGTACTTGTTTTATTTAGCTTAGTACAATATATAATACACTTAAGTTCCAGAAATTTACTTTGTATCGCGAACAGAACAGAGTTGATCTTACTTTGTATCGCGAATAGAACAGAGTTGACCTTACTTTGTATCGCGGATAGAACAAAGTCGACCTTACTTTGTATCGCGGATAGAACAGAGTTAACCTTACTTTGTATCGCGGATAGAACAGAGTTGACTTTACTTTGTATCGCGAAGATCTCACACGCGTGCTCAAAAGTGCCACATAGCAATGAACTCTGTTTATGTCTAAAAATATCCTGGAGATAATTCATATGATAAATCTGGCTACTCAATTTATAAAAGTGCGAGGTGGTAGGGATCGTTTTTGAAAGATACGTTACAATACATCTAAACATGCTCAATAATAACATGTCTGGTGATGTAGGTAGTTTTATGACGCTGAATTAAATTTGTGCCATGAATTTATCACGCGACATGTTAGCAATCCAATATTTATTCTCTTCTATGATTGCACATAACACAACATTAAATTTGCAGGAACATTTTATAAGCGAAAATATTCAATAACATTCTCAACAGGCCCGTTCTACATCCTTTCTCTCTGCCTCCACACCGCCATCTCGCGGTCGTCGAAATCATTACAGCTGAAAATTGGAAATATCTAAAATCAGAAGAATAATCCTGGAAATGTCTACAATCAGAAGAAATTCGAGACTCGAAAGCTGCTCTCGGCGTGTAAGAAGGTCGCATTGCTTGCTGAAATTGATGTACCAAGCACATGAATGATATAGGTGATCTGACAGGATGTTTATGTATTGTTATTCCTTATCAGATTCGTCTCTAGATATACCATTGTCCTAATTCAATTTCTTACATCATCCCAGTCGTTCCTATAACTTTAAGTCTTTTCACGTAAAGACCACTGAATTATGGGATTTTCTATTTACTCTCAAAGTCAAACCATTCGATATAAATGAAGACGGGATTTATCTGACTAGTTGATGTATATATAGTTATTGTACTAATTATTGGCAGTCCAATGTTGTTATTGACGGGCTATCGCGAAGAGACAAAACATGCTGTGAAATCAAAAACGGTGAGCATGTAGAACTTTGGCTCTGAAGGCCCATATCACAGATGATCCACTAAAGAGTGTACACATTGTGATTGGCATTGTTGATGTCCCAACATTGAAAGCAGCCTCAATTTCAGAAAGTGTTTTGCATATATCTCATTTAAAAATTCTCTTCTGTCGTCGATGATCTTATAGTTTTAAGGTCTTTTCTTGTCCACACCGCTATCTGAGGTTTTTATGTCTTGCCACAAAGTGGATATATATATACTATACACTCTTCAAAAATCTCTTACAGAAGCTTTCAATGTCATTTAAATCTTGATAATCTACCATAGCAACAATTACCTATCTAACAGCTCTGCCTTTTCTTTTATATTGATGCTATCTACTGCTTCATTATTTGCATGTCTGCATAAACTCTTCTAGCACTTAAAAGCATTTTGATTTAATATGCTATTATTCCCATTTAACAATTTATTATAATAAGCTTATTTATCAAAAAAATAAAACTAGAGATTTATTCATTTTTAATAAATTTAAATTGCTTATTAAAGCGTTATTGATGTCGTTGTTGTTGGCTTATTTTATTTAAAGATCTGACATTTGTCAGATCAGCTCCAATAAATTGTTGACAGTTAGAAAGTCAATGACTAGCAGGGGATCAGAGGATAAATCCTCCCGGGAAAGTCCGACGCAATCCTGAATATGTTTCGGTGAGACTGGATGATCACAGCATTTTTTACAAGTGGGATACATTTTTGTACCACGTTCAAACGATAAACATTTTAGAAGTCCACTTGAGAATCTGGCCATAGAAGTTTGAGATTTTCGGCCACATTTTGTTTCCAGAAGAGTTCCAGGAGATGCTCCAGAATACCACTAGTGTGTTGGAAGAATTTACCAGATTGAATGAAGTCCAGATTTTTCATTAGAGTAAAGTTCCTGACATTTAAGTCAAGAACCAGTGGGCGTATCTTCCTCACTGTCCTCTTTGGACAGTCTATCTGCGGTCTCATTGCCACTAATATTTACATGGGATGGAATCCATTCGAGATGTACATCATGGTCTTGGGAGATCCTTTTCAATTTCAGCAGAATAGATATATTTGTTTCATCGTTTGTTGAGGACCAGTCACTGAAATGTTGCAGTGCACTGCGGCTGTCCGACAAAACCCATAGTTTTTCAAAATCACAGTTGATGGAAATGATAGTAGCAAGTCTCACGTTATTGTATTGTTGTTGTTGTTATTTATGATACTTGGACACGCCAAGTTCGCTAGCCTATGTCTGTGCGAAATTAAGTCTGAAAGGTGCGTCTTTCGTACAACCAAAGCACCAAGAAAGTGAAAGTACGTTTTTGCTCTAAGACTCCTCCGATAGATGGCACCACTAGAAGATCCACTCCCTCAATTTTGACTTTGATCTGGGGAAGAAATTTTCTCCAGACCATTACAACCATAATAATTACTCAACGACCGAACTCAGGACTTTCGATTCCACAGATTTAATGAGAACGTATATCGCATGTGCTCGGTGGGTGTTTAGCGGCGTTGGGGGAATCGAACCTAAACCTTCCGGAGGAAAGTCAACATATTCAGCTAGATATTTTTATTGATTGAAATGTAATGATACAGGGCAAATACCAATAACGAATAAAATTCTAGGTGTATATTGAATTTGCTTGACCTTGTGCATATAATATTATTTATGTTGTAACATTCATGTCACAGATATATAACTGAGAGATCAAATCAGTTTTTGTACCAAACATTACGTTAAAAAATTTAACTTTGAGAAAAATGCAGTTGCTTATTAAACCGCAATTGTGGACCTATTAGCAATTATATATTTGATTATTAAATTATTATAATAATGAACGAATTTTAATAATAGAAAGGTGTTATTTATATGTGGAATTTATGACACATTTTTTAATAGTTTACTTTAAATTTTATCTTATTTTGTTTGCGCAAATAAGCAAATAACTTAAATATAAATATTTTCCTAATAATGATAAAATAATTAACTCTTTCTTCAGTGATTCTCTCTCTCTCTCTCTATATATATATATATATATATATATATATATATATATATATATATATATATATATATATATATATATATATATATATATATATATATATATATATATATATATATATATATATATATATATATATATATATAAATTTCGTGTCACGATGTATGTTCCCGATAAACTCCGAAACTACTGAACGGATTTTGATAAAATTTTGTAACCATTTATAATATAGTCCAACTTAAAAGATAGAATAGTTTTTATCTCTTAATTATTATTTTCAATATTTATTATACGACATTAATGTTTATTTATTGTTTAGTTCTGTAAGTTCCTAATAGATGGCGGTTTAGCATCTAAGTTGCACAGGTATTCGGCAGATGGCGACGTGTTTATTTTTCTAGATTATACATCTTCGAGAAAATTAACGTGCGCGCGCAATCGCGTGGTTAAATATAGAATTTACATATATTTTCATTATTATATTTTCATGATGTACATATATTTTCATATATTTTCATGATACATATATTTTCATGATGTATAATCATACTATAACAATTTTTTGTGAATCACTTTCATAATTATACTTTGTATTGTGTTATTATTGTGCGTGTTCAGTTTGAATATTTTTAATATTATAAATAGTAAAATAAAATTTTATTTATTGCTGTTTTTCTCTACTAATTTTCATATTACCTTCAAAACATGTAAGTATTTCTTGACAGCCTTTTATTTATTTTATTTTTATTTTATAATTTGATAATTATTAATTTATTCAGTAGAACATTTTGATCTAATTTATTTATTGGAATGATAAATTCTTTTAATTTTTTTTATTTCAGTATAATACCGCGGAAAAATTTTTTAGTTTTAATAATTAAAAATTGAAAAAATAATAGTTCGATGTCAATGTTATCTACCTCATTTATAACAATTTATTTTTAGATGTTTTTAATTTATATAGTATATTTTATAAGTAAGTCACTGATTACTAACTATAATTTAATATAAGATGAATAAAATTTAAATTCAGAAAATATATGTTGATTTGTGCTTAATTTCAAAATTTCGATAGTTTACCTATTACTTTTAAATTTTTGCGAAACGTTTTCTTTTTAATCTCATATGAATGAACCTATTTTAAATTTTTTTAGAAAATATTAATTTGATTGTATCCAAGAATTAGTAAAAAATTGATTCAATGTATTATAAAAACTCAGCCACTGCAACGCGTGGCTGGGTCAGCTTGATATATATATATATATATATATATATATATATATATATATATATATATATATATATATATATATATATATATATATATATATATATATATATATATATATATATATATATATATATATATATATATATATATATATATTCTTACATAAGGGAATTAATTAAAATATTATCTTCTATATCGATACGAATATACTAATTTACAATGATCTCATTTAATCATTTTTTATATCATTCTATTATAAATAAAATCCAATCACTGAAATATATACGAAGAAATAGAATTAAATTTAATATTATGTTGTTTACCAAAGTAAAAAAAAAATAGCAGAAATGCTATTTTAATTAATTTTATCCTTCATCAATTGTAAACTTACCATCAATTAGAATTTTTTCTCTGTAAATATTTCGAAGTAACGAAAGTAAATAAGTAAACTAGTGATGTGTTTCTCCGTACCAATTTCTGATTATTGATGTTGATCAAACGGCCAACAACCCCATATTTTGAGTGCAGTCACGTGATGAGATCGATATCTGAGCTGATAGCCTCTTCCAGACAGCATTTATCACATCAAAGGAACATTAAATCTTTTACGGAATAGTTATCGAGAAGTGTCCCCTTTACACGACATTCAGCGGATCTTGTATCGAATCCGTTAACTTTTAGTCTCAAGAACGATGCTTTTTCCTGATTAATTTTCTGCTACATAAAATATGGAAAAAAGTACATTTAATACAATACTATTGAAATGGAAAAGTTTATTGTTTCTATCTAAATAAATTTTTTTCTAAATTAAAATAGTATATAGTACTATCTCCTATGACACGGTTTTCTTATGACGCGATTTCATGTCCCTCTGGCAGTGGATGGTGAGCTGGCAGCCGAATGGTTAGCGCTCTTGCCTTCGCTTTAACAGTTCGTGGGTTCGAATCCCACTTTGGGCATGGATGTTTGTAGTGGTTCGGAATCCACTTTAAACCGTAGGTCCCGGTCTAATTAGCCCTCGTGTGCAAAAAATGACCATTGAGCGACAAACAAACCAAACCACGTTATAATTCTGTACTGCAAAATTTATAGTGATTTGTACAGTTCACAATCAATTATGCGTTTCTTTGCACATTATTTCAATATTCTTCTTTTGAAATAAAATAAATATTATGTACCTTTGAATAATATGCTAAAAAAATGTAATTTTAGATAGTTCCTACAGCGAATAAATATGTAATGAAATTATTTTTGGAGAATTATTTGATTTATTTGAAATTTACTGTTTTTTAGATACATTTAAATAATTTTTTTTATTTAAAATGTTCTTAATTTGATTTTAATAAAACGCACACATTTCGTTCATAACATAGTTGTTCCTTAAACGAGATAAATTAAACGTGAATCATTTGTACATAACGCGTTATACAAGGTCATACGAGCGTGTTTTACGAGAATGATCGTATAACGCATTTTCCTATATAATGAGGAACTGATACACTATGTTATAGTGAGGATTACTGTAATAATAAATTGTGTTGTTGCTTATCCCCGACTCGCGTGACAGTACCATCACACCAGCCCCATGAATCCAAAAATAGTCAGTCTCTCAAGCACCACCTCCGGTCTCAAATCCATGTCCCCTCTCTCACACCCAATGCACTGAAAAATATGAGATGGGGAGGCCTGAACCACTCGACATTTGGGACAGAGAGGGTAGACCTTGGTACCAGAGACGTGTCTCTGAGCAAGCAGGTGTCCACTTCGCAGTCTTGTCAGAGCCGTTTGGCTGCATCTCTTGTGTTTACCCACTAGTGCGGAACCAGGATGTTTGCATGTGTACCATTCGTGGGTAGGAATGGTATCCCTAAAAGTAGCATTGATAGCCATCCTAACTCTAGAGGTCAGCTCTGAGGACGACAAGCAGTCTCCAATGATGATATTCTGTAGGCTTCCATCCTTGGCTAACTGATCCGCAACTTCGTTCCCATACACATTAACATGAGATGGCACCCACTGGAAGACTATGGTACTGGCTTTCAAAATGAGTAAGATGTTGTACTATTTTAGTTGTTGTTATGGTCACCATGCCGCCACCACTGGGCCAGATGTTGTATGGAGCTTCGGCTATCACTGAGGATCCAGATATCAGAGACTATACCCTCAGTAACACAGAAATTTAAAGCTTCTTCAATTGCCAAAAGCTCAGCTCGAAAAACAGAACAGTAATTTGGATTTCTTCTACATATCTTTTTGCCATCTCCCTGTTGAACAAACACGCCACTACCCGACTCAGCACCCTCACCCCTACTGCCATCCGTGTAAATCTGCAGTATAATAAATTGTTGCGTCGTTTATTAGAAAATATTTTTTAAGAAATATTAACTACATAAAAATTTTTAAATTCATAAAATTAGAATAAAAATTTTTTTGAAACAATAAATAAGCAGGGTCCTTTAATTAGTTATTTTTTATAGACCTGTTAGAGTTAATAATTATTTTGACAGAAAGGAAATAATATTCATACTGCGTTATTAACAATTAAACATTGGTGAATCAAAAATGAACAAAATAATTCAGGAATTTATATAATGAATGTTTTCAGAATGGACGGTTCTTGGAAGTGATTCTTTAGAAGATATTTCGTAATTCAACTATGCTGTAAACAAAGTATTATTGAAATTTTTTTTATTGGAAATCTATATCTCGAAAACGAAGCATTTGTGCATTTTTCATTTCTATAAGCTGTAAACATACAGAAGATATATGCAACTTTTCTTTTATATATGAAACACTTGGGACCTCCACCTCAACTAATCGAACCATAATTTCTGGAATGTAGGCACGATGTTTGGTTTGTTTGTCGCTCAACGGTCATTTTTGCACAAGAAGGCTAATTAAACCTGAGACCTACGGCTTAAAGTGGATTCCGAACCACTACAAACATCCATGCCCAAGGTGGGATTCGAACCCACGAACTGTTGAACCGAAGGCAAGAGCGCTAACCATTCGGCTGCCAGTTCGGCTGTAGGCACGATAGATTGCAATGAATTTAAACAATGCAACATTCAAGTTACAGTTACATACAGTGAGAGAAATTTAAAATTTTTTTAAATAATAATATGTTTTCTTTGCACAAATGGATCAGGGATGCCAAATGACACTTTTATAAATAGCATATGATGAAAATTAGTAATTTCCAGTAAAGATTTGCAAATAAAATCATAGAAAGGACTAATAGCAATAAAAAGAAGGAAAAGCTTAACTTTTTTTTTTTCGTATTTTTCCTTGTATCCAAAGACACATTTCCAAGTGGGTGCTTGTTTACAATATTGTCGAACATCATAATAGAAAGAGTCTGCATAATATCACATTTTAATGGCATCTCCCAATTCTGACCCATTCATTACACCTTAGAGACCATTCGTATACACCTTAGATTCCAGATGAGTAGAGAATGAAACATCCAGAAACGTGAGGTTTGCGCAGTGACCACAAAATTGCACAGTTACTGGAAATGAATCTGTGACCCAAAATATTGCAGCAGTTGGTGGAAAAAATAATACGACGTGTAGCGTAGACCTATCTTTCATCAATAAAATGTCACTAATTGACATTTCGTTGCTGCAGTTCAAGAATATTTTAAATCTGCAATATTGATTTATATCGTGAGCTCTTATAAGTAAAATTTCACACCTGTGGTAGTTATCACTTCAAAGAATTACTGACCAAGAATAAATGCGCTGGTACTGCTGCATTAGATTGTCACTTTTGCCCCGTGTAAAGGTTTTTTATCAACCTAATGAATGATTCTTGATGTTAGTTTTTGTAATTAAAGATAACTGTGCCTCACTTTCCATAATATCCATCGTGGCCATTTGTTACATTCAACATATCTGATAAGAAAAAAATATGCGAAGTTCTTATGTATTTGTCCTTCTCACTGTAATATCTGAACGTGCTCAAGAAACACCTTCAGAACAAAATGCTGAAGTCTGTAACAACTGCGATTTTCAGTAAGTTCAAATTTCGAGCAACTCTTCTAGATGTAATGGAGCTCAGTAATCGTATTATTCATTTCCGCTGCAATTTCAATTGGAATATATGATGGACTAGATCTAGGTCGATAGCACAAGCGCATTTAGTTTTTTCCAATTTTCTCACCAAATCGCATACTTTTCTTAAGGAGAATGCGCTTCATCTTAGCTAGTGATTTTGCTCATAAGTTCCCGCGCTGTTTAGGAAGCCTTTTTCTCTTACAAACAAAACAACTCTGTCAATTCGTCGCTTCATTGTAAGCATCTTCTTGTTGGCACATTGGGAAAAAATAACACTTGACAGAACAAGCTCTTTCCACACTTCTTTTTTAAGGGTTTTTCACAAGCAATGTTATGCACGTAGTATTAGTTTGTGATTGATATTTCTACTGTCTAATGTTGTGCATTATACTAAGTGCGTCAGAGTTTCTCCTAACAGTGTTGTCATTACCCCTTTATAATGCTTTTCTTATGTTGGTAATTTACGTCACACATTAATCGTACCAATTATATTTGTGATTTTACAATATCCTGATCAGGAAAAATTAGATATTACCATTCGAAATTCTCTCACTGTGACTGCACCTTCATCACAATCTCCAGTGCACTACTCCAAACAACTAGGTTTGCATTTTTCCGACATTTTTTCTTTTTTTATATATATATATATATATATATATATATATATATATATATATATATATATATATATATATATATATATATATATATATATATATATATATATATATATATATATATATATATATATATAATTTAAATTTGCATATTTGGTATACCCACTTTCCAAGAAAATTATTTAAGAAGGATTTCTTATTTCTGATTCCTTACTGAAAAAGCAGCTAGAGAATCGGTTTTATTTGAGAAGAAGGAGGATGAGACTTTGTAAATGCTTCTTCTATTGTCTAAAAATAGGCTTCTATGTAAAAATGTTCTATGCTCTTGGGGCCTGATTTCGCCTAATTAGGGTCTGGGATATAATCTTCTTCAGGAGGGTTCTCTGTTTCACAACAACAGACTTTTTATTCAATTTGGGAAGGGATTTTATTTGATAAACAACGTAAAATAATCTTTCCATTTGATTTGGGGCCTCTCTGATGTGGGAGTCCGGGGTAACTTCCTCGTATTCCCCTGTCTAAATTAGGTTTTGTATGTTCCTTATAAAGCTTCTTCTATGGCCTAAATTGTGAAAATTTGAACCAAAATCAAAGTATACAATTATAAAAATATGTTATTTCAAATCGCAAAAATGCATTAATAAAAACATACAATTTCATTATAAATAAAAGTTTGTGTTTTGACATATCAAATTCTTCTGTGATTCCTTATCTCTCTCTCTCTCTCATATATATATATATATATATATATATATATATATATATATATATATATATATATATATATATATATATATATATATATATATATATATATATATATATATATATATATATATATATATATATATACACACACACACATACATACATACAGGGTGATTCAAAATTGTTTTTACAAATAAAGAGAGGGGATAGTACCCATCCAGGCAAGCAGTAATTACATAGGAATATAGGGTCGCATTCCACCCTGAAAGGCAGTAAAAAGGAATCCCCACCTGACAGTGCTTGTCCAACACTTACAGCAGTGTTGGGTAAGCGAATGAATAATACCAAAAGTTTCACATTCATATTTATTATTTAGTGAAAACCTCACAGCAAATGCTCAAATTGCCGCCCATGTGTGTCGTTGCACCGTTGACACCGCCGAAGGAACGACTGGCCCACTCCCTCGTAGATTCCTGGCAACAACGATTCTAGCCATGAGATCTTCAATTGAGTCCTCAAACGTCACGTACACTAAAGATTTCATGTGCCCCCAAAAGAAGATACACTGTGGGTTGAGGTCCGGTGAGCGAGGAGGCCAAGCCACACGTCCGCTACTTCCAATCCTTCGTGCAGGATATGTGGCATTCAAAAAGTTACAGACCGTGATGGAAAAATGTGCTGTGGCTCCATGGTGAGTAAACCACTTGTCTCTCAGGATGGAAAGTGGAACAGCCTGCAATAAACTGGGAAGCACTTGTTCCAAGAAGATACGGTATGTTGCGTCCGTCAAACAGTCTGGCATGATGTAATTGCCTACTAGGTAATCAACAAGGATACCTTCCCAGATGTCCACGGCAAATTTCTGCTGGTGTCTACGAGGGGTTGTACAGTGTGCATTGTTGTCAGACCAAACGTGTTACTCGCATTTTTAAAGGACAACGTCTACTCTGATTGGCTTTCTCTGGTAACCAATCCATCCGGTAAATTCGTGATAGATTCTTGATGCATTTCTACTTTCCTTTTTTCTGCGTCTCAGAGTGGAATGTAATTATTGCTTCTATGGATCGATACTATCACCCCTTTTAATTTGTAAAAGCAATTTAGAATCACCTTGTATATATATATATATATATATATATATATATATATATATATATATATATATATATATATATATATATATATATATATATATATATATATTATATATATATATATATATATATATATATATATATATATATATATATATATATTCGCTATGGAATTTCCAAATTCCTATAAAATTATTAAATAATTTATATTTTTTAAACTTCTTGCGTATTAGCCCGAATGATTTCCATAATATGTAACTTAAAAGTCCATTTTCTTAAGGTTCTTATTTACCTCTAAAGAGCGATGTAATCATACTCAAACATATCACATTTTGAATAACTTCCTGTAGTTCTCACAAGTATGTTAATGTTTTTCATTATTCAGTCTTCAAAGTGGCAAATACAAACCTCTTGAAGTGAAGTGGTGTAAAATTTAGTGAAGATAAGTGTAAAATTTTTCAACAAAGATTAACGCATTCAGTAAGAATAACAATAATTCACTGTACTCAAGTGCTTAAGAAATATGAAATTAAAAAAAGAAATTGTTTTCAGGAAAACACATTACCTTAAGTATTTATTATTTTTACTAATTACACTCGTAATAAGCTTTTAAAAAAGCAAGGATGCTCATAACAATATTTATTTGAAATCAGCATTGTTATGAATTTACTTTTTAAAGAAGCAGTCAAAGGTTATTGTAAGGCCTTTTATTATCTTTCACGTATTATTTTTGGATTTTCACTTATGGTGAGGCGTATTCATGCATTCTGATGGAAAAGACTTTCAAGCATACACCTAGATAAATAGGTATGCAGACAGCAAAAGCACAAAATCCATTTCTCTTTAACTGAGGCTTGTATTAAACTTAAGACCTTCCATTCGATATAACACACTTCCACTCTACATTTGGTATACCAACTTTTGTTGTAGTTGTAGTTGCACCAGCATGGTTCTTTACTTAGCCCTGAGTTGTGTTCTGCCAGTTAGATAGAAACAGCCGGTTGGAGTCTTCGTGATTTTGAAGTAGGTATCCAGTAGAAGACCCCCGAATGCTGGGCCTGCCACTTCCAGCGATATCATTTCACTTGGAGGACATTGTGACATCGCCTAGTTTTAACGTGCCCCAATCATCTTTAGTAAACGCCGTAAATCTTCTTTAAGCTGTGATTCGAACTCACTACCTTCCGACGTCCTTCCCCGCGGACTAGCAATAGGTTGTGGTGAACCCGTGCTATGAGCTTTGATACTACGTTATTGATAGTCGAACAATATGAAGATCTTGTAATGCTTTTTACAGTCCATTACATATTATTGCCTACCAGGGAAATCACTTATAGTAAGGTGTGTATTCAAGTGTTGCAAGGGAGAAAACCGTGAAAATTCCCAACCTCCCGTGATCTTGTATGTCAAAAAATTTAGTCCCACTGTTAGACCATGGTAAATCTTCATTAAAAGTTTTTGAAGCCATGATATTTTTTGGAAAGATTTTTTATAGATAATAAGCTTATTCATGTACCACAAAGGAGGAAACCTAGAAAAATCTCCAACATCCAATCAACAGTCATATAGGCAGCGTCCATTTCACGTTATACAACAATGGTTGTGATCGAACCTAAGGTTTTAACTCCGTAGAGCGGTGTCTTTCTGTCAGGTAATATTAAGAAACTGTTTCTTAGATATCGAAAGGCAACTGCATATTGTTTTAAAATTCCTTTTTAGGTTAAGTTGGTCACTGCGCTGCAATGTCGTTCATTGCATACTAAAATAATACTGATTTATTTCTACCACAATATTTTAAAATAGATTTCGAATTATTTCAAATATTATGTATAAGATGGAAATTTTTAGTTTGAAAATATAGACATTAAAAACACTATATTTTTCAGAAATTTTTAAAATTTTATTCTGGATAAAAGGAATTTAATATGTTATGCTCAAGGATATGATTATCAAATATTTATATATTTTCTGTCTGTTGGTCGAATATGGCGAATTTTATTACATTTCTAAAAATTTGCTTTTGAGTGCAACGAAATTTCAAGCGAAATTACGTTATCAATATGCTATGCAATTGATTGTTTGTTATAACGTTTATTAATATTTTTACGATATTTGTTCAGAGACAGTTATGGGATGAATTTTCAATTCATTTTCGGTACAATCAATTTCGCGTTGATATAAAATTAAATTACAGAGAGATCTAAGTAGAAAATCAAAGCCAACAAGTCTTATAAATATAAAATGTAATCAGAAATTTTCTGTTTAAGTACTTTCGTTTTTTTAAACTCAAATCAAATAATATGTGTCTTTACACTTATTCTGGTGTAAATATACTCGATTTCAGTTAGCCGAATATTTTCTGTTTTTAGACAAATCCCGTTTCCTTCGAAATTATTGAATTTGATTATTATGTTTATCTTTTGTGATTATTTCACACCGATTGGTAAGTGTTTAGCCATTCTTTCTCGAATCTTCTTTTAAGGTAGGTCAGCTTTTATCTTATTGTATATCAGGATCACAACTTTTCAGTATTTCTTAAATGTAACAAAACTTCTTTATCGTGGCCTGAAAACAAAAAATTTAGTCGCTAAGATTCGGTCCTACTTATTCTTCAATTGATTCTTTTTCTAATGTAAATTTAACATGATTTAAAAACCTCAACTTAGAATAATAATGAAATAAAAATATTTCGAAATAATTGTGGTCGAAATAATTGACAAAGAAAAATTGATCTAGTTGCTGATAATCGATTAATTTTTTGAAACCATCTATTTTTCTTAGTAAAAACCATTTATTTTTTTACTTTTTAGTTAGAAAAATAGATGGTTCCAGGAAATTAATAGATTATCGGCAACTAACTTGTTTTTAATTGTAATCCTTAACTCACTGCAAAGTTTTCAGTTGTAACAGATATACAAGAGATAATAATAGCAACATATATGTTTGTAACAGAACAACGCCCTCTAACGGTCAAAAACGAACTGACACAGTATCAGATAAGCTCTAACCCTAGAGACTGCAACCGCTTGTAGATGTCTGCTTGAATTGTTTTGTTCTCATGTTTTCGTATTGTGTTGTGTGTTTGTTTTCTCTGTGTGACATAGAGGTTGTTTTGTAAAAAGAAATAAAGCTATCCGTTGTCTTACACCTATGACACATCTTTAGGTTACAATTGAGGAAGAAAGGCAAGCTGAATTGAGGAAAAGCCGAATTCTGGTTCTTGACACTATACTATTTAAGAAGTTATACTATATGAACACCTTTATTCATATTTTCATCTATACTTTATAAATGCATATATACATTCTATGGACCTGCTAGAAATTTGTAATTTAAAAATACTTATCTTAAGAAAATATCATCGAAGGTATTGTGTACATTTCAAGATAAATTTCATGACAGAATCATATCACAAAAACTATTAAGTCATGCACCATGCATAGTATAATCACTAAACAATAAACATAAAATATAAACCTGATTTAAAAAAAAAATTATTTTACTTGTTATTGAAGAATTAAGTTGAATAAAGAAAGACGAGCACTATAATATTATTAAAAAAATCTTAAATAATAATAATGAGTACAAACTATAATAGAATCGAAGAAAAGAACAACATATTGATCATTCATAGCATATAAAATGCTTAAAATTTATTTATTTTTTTGACGAGTCGCGTTTCATGATTATAAGGTCACAAGGACTTGCTTCTGAGGAAGTGAAACTTCCTCCCTATAAAAAGATAATAAAATAAAATAAAAATTCTTGTGAAGCAATAATATGAAATTTATAAGATAAGAAAAAAATTTTTGCCGTCAAAGCATTCAAGATAGAAGTGTATTTTCTTCGTATTTTAGGCTGTTATATAAGTAGGCTTCCCAGATTTCTGAAATGTTCAACCGGAACACAGGAATACCCCGCAGCGTCACTGGTATTCAAAGGGTTACAAACTTGGCTGTTTTTTTAGAGTGTTTATATAATAGGGTGTTATTTTTCTTCTCAGTGCTATAAATAAACCGCTACTGATTAGGTTATAATGATTTGCGAAATTATTTGATATAATATCAGTAAATGTAAGCAAAGTTAAGATGCCACAAAATTAACATGCATACATACATTTATTCTACTTTATTTAAGAGTCTCACATTGCAACATAATTTCTGCTATTTAGAATTCTAGGATTCAATTTTTAGTGTTTAGTTAAATTCTTATTGAGGAAATAATGTAATGAAATAAGAAATAATGATTACATTAGATTATCAGTTTTTGGTTTAAATTGTATGTTAAGTTGTATAAATCAATTTGAAATAGCGATATTTTTTTACAATTTTAAATAATAGATATTCATTAAATGTGTCATGAAATCTCTTGGCTATATTTTGTATAATAAGGTATTCTCGTTATATTTAAAACTTGATTCTGTGTGAATTGTCTTAAAACTTCACTTTTATCATTTCTAATTAAAATTAAAAATACAAAATTTGATAAACTATATTTTTCATTTAATTCTAACAAAACTCCACCCAATCCCCTCAAAAGAAAAAAATAACACTGTAACTTCAGATTTTTAAGATTCTTGTCCTAGTTGAAATTCTTTTCTGTTTTTCGTCATTAATCTAGATATGCCTTTAATGTTCTTTTCCACGCAGTTTGGGTTTATTAATGGAAAAAAAACTGAGCTTTCTATTTTACAAATATTTAATTGTTAATGACTACTTTTTAGAAATTCTACTGAAAATATCTTCTTTCTGATGATTGTTTTTAGTCTCCAGATACAGAAGGACTTCAGCTGATGAAGAAACACCTGCAGAACAAGCTCCAGCGATCGAAGCCGGAATGATTGTTCTGGGCGATCTTCTCCAGTGCCTCGTAGAATGTTCTGAGAAAGCTGCTAAGATCGCTCAGATCTTCCGAGATGAGAACGATCTTTTCGATGTTCTGATACAAGAAAAGTGCAAATCGGAAGCCAACTCAAGATTTGTTCATGACTTTAAGACTCTGGCTGATGTGTTGGTGCAAGAAACTATAAAAAGGGATGTTGGTAAAAAGGTATTGTGAAATTATATTCTTTTTATCTGCGCTTATACATTATGGCTTTGGTCAGTTGCTGAATTATTTAATTTTCTTCTTTTGTGTAATTTTTAACTCTGACTTAATTTTCCAGTCCTTTCGTTGAAAACTTATGAGCAAATGTGTTCAATATACAAGAATATCTACTGGGCTATGGTAGCCTAGGGATTATAACATCGGCCTTCCTTCTGAAAGGGTGCGCTTCGATTCCCAGTGCTGCCAAAGACCCACCGAGTACATGCGATATACGTGCTCGTTAAATCTTTGGAATCGAAAGTCCTGTGGTCGGTCGTTGAGCAAATACCATGGGTGTAATGGTCTGGAGAAAATTTCCTATCCTTTCAGATTAATGTCAAAATTCAGGTAGTGGATCTTTTATTGGTTCCATCTATCGGAGGAATTTAAAGTAAAGTCCTACTTTCACTTTTGTGGCGCTCTGGTTAAACGAAAGACGCATCCTACTGATTTAAATTCGCACGACCCTTTCCCAACGGCATAGCGAGTTTGGCTTGTCCAAGTGTCACAAGTAACTGAATATCTACTTATTTTAAGCTTGACATCCAAAATAAATCTTAAGGTGATACTTGGGAGGAAAATGTAACACAAAATTCTAAGAATATTCTTTACTTAAAATAACATGTAAATATTGAAAATTCTGCGGTAGTTCTATTGTAGAGTATTTAGCGACTATTTGAGGATCTCATTAGAATTATCTCGGCACGATTCCATACTTTTGGGACCAATGTAAAATTGAATACACGAAAATCTTATTTTTACTAAAATTTTAACTATAATTCATCGATAATATTGTTTTTATTTTGTAGATTTTACTCATATTTATCTATTATACGCCAAGTTATTAATACACTATTCATTCATTCATTGTCGTGTTCCAGCCAGGCTGGCAATATGGGGTGCGCTGCTCCACTTTATTAATACACTATAAAAAGCTTATATTAATATATTCAATTGAACTTTTTTGAAAGTAATAAAAAATATGGAAAATTAAAAAAGTAAAAACACTTGGTTTTGGATTTTTTTGACAAGAATTTTCTTTGCAATGTTGTCAAATAATTTCTTAATTGTACTACTCTTGATCTTTTTGTTTTGTAAGCATAATTATTATTCTTAGTTTTTATTGTTTTTTATGTAATAAAAACATCTTGATAATTTTCCAGCTTGACGTCTTTTCTACTTATGCTGAGGCACTGTGCATCTGTTATCAGATTTCTGAATTTGTTTTTAGATGTAAGCTAAATTCTGTTGTTGTTGTTGCTGATCCCTGTTGTCTAGCAGCGCTAGACCAAGTCTATGATATTGTACACTCTCAGGAAATCAATGACCAATAATGGTCGCTCCAGAAGATCTTCTTTATCGAGTCCCAAGCACTCAAGGATATGATCCGGATTGGCTTGGCTTTTGAAACACTTAGCGCAAATTGGAAATTTCTTTTCTTTGTTGTTAAATGCCAATGATCTTAGGTGGCCACTTCGAAAACGAGTTATTGTAGTTTGTTCCAGTCTGCTGCACCGGAGGGATAGAGATCCGCCAGGACGATTACCCTGGTACCAATGGTGTACGGGGGGAATGGCAAATGCAGACCGAACAAGGCTTTTCTGTCTAGAGTATAGTTCAGAATAGGTAAGAGACGCCGGAGTAAGCAAAGGCTCGTCAGTACCTCTTTTTGCTAGGGCATCAGCCAATTCATTTCCCGCAATGTCTACATGGGAAGGGATCCACTGTAAGTGAATCTCACGAGATAAGGAGAGTCGTCTAAGCTTGTCCAAGATAGCTTCTCCTGTATTATCACGGACTCTGTGCCAGTTAGTAAGATGCTGGATGGCGCTCCGGCTGTCCGACAAAATCCAAATTTCCTCATTCCCAGGGAGAGAAAGAACCGTATCAAGACCCACATTAATTGCAATAAGTTCACTGCGAAAGACGGAACAACCGTCGGGGTTTCTGATTGAGATTTGGTGGGATTCGTTTTGATACTTAATAAATACCCCACTACCGGAACAAGTTCTGTCATTTCTGCTACCATCCGTGTAAATAAGCACAGCTTCATCATGCTAAATTCTGAAAGTATTGGTACCACTTGGCCTCGTGACTCGTTGCTTTTCGATTTCATAAACACCGTTTTCCATCTCAAGTAAGGAATTGTTGCAACTATATGTCTATAGGTGGCGCTGTATACGAATATATTTGTTTACAAACAGAATAAGATTCGGCGCCTAGCGATGTAGATGATTTTTGCCCATGTCTTTGTCCTTTCTTTGTCTTGTCCTGTTTAAGTATGTCCAATGTTTGATAAAGAAATTAAAAACCTGCCCAAGGTAAGCTTATTTAGAATTTGAATTTGTTTCTATTAAGATGATTTGATAAACATGGTTAGCAATAAGAGAGTTATTAGAAAAATGTTACAGGAATTGAAACTCTTTTAATTGGTTTGTTAAATGTTATGAATCGCTTTTAATCTTTCGTCGTTTTCCCGAGATAATTTCAAGAGTGTAATGAAAATAATATGCATTTTCTAATATTTTTGATGTAGTTGAACCTTAATTAGGAGCTACTTCTGATAATATTTTTATGGATAGTTAATTCCGCTATGTGTGAACTATTTTAATTTTATACTTTTATCTGGATTTTTTAAAAAAATAGAATACAAGTTTAAATTAACTATCACTGCTTATTTACCAAATGTTGGGTGTATATATGTGTGGCAGTAGGGGGTAATCTGTACTCAAATAATAACAAAAAATCAGGTAATGATTTCAAATTGCTTAACTTCTTCTGTATAAAACAGAAAAGCGATGTAAAATATTCTAAATTAACAGTTAACTAGTTCTGTGTCTCTATAAATCATATCTATTGTTATTGTTACTTATGATACTTGCACAAGCCAAGCTTGCTGTGCCGTTATCAGTAGGTAACGTTTTTCGTTTAATCAGAGCACCACGAAGGTGAAAGTATGACTTTGCTCTAAACTCCTCCAATAGATGGCACCATTAGAGGATCCAGTCCCTCAATTTTAACATTGATCTGGATGGGGAGAAAATTTTCTCCAGACCATTACACCCATGTGGTAAATGTTAAATTATATCTAAAATCGAAAAAAAAATCATCCTCTTAAAAAATTAAATTATCAAAACTTTAAAATATAAATTATATTTGCAAATAAAGTTTGTGGGGGAATGTATTTTTTAATAATAAGTTCTCATAAATAGACGCACAAATGTAATGTGTAAATGTGTACACCACTCAAAATTTCAAGTTGCGTTACTAAATCGTAACACTAGTTCATCGTAACGTTAGATACTTTAGTTAGTAATTGTCGCTAGTACATTAGTAGCCGAATGTATCAATGTAAGCATTCGTCTTCGACTGAAGACAGATAAATGATTTGAATGCATTAATATATTTATTATTAAATCTTGTTGTATTTATTTTGCTGATGTTTTAAAATTTTTGTCATAAAAAATATATGGGTGATCTCGATTGTTATTTTGTTATAATTTGTTATGTAAAAAATTACCCTAATTAGATTAGATCTATTTGTATGGGTATGTTACAAAAATTTCGCACCAGGACATTTTATATTCTCACCTCATATATATTGGGAAGCGCTGAACAGAAGTAATTGTCTACTATAGTCTGTCATGTTCAATTGGCATGTCAATATTAATAATTCTAACTCTTGCAATCAATGATATCAATTAAAGAGCGAGTGTCTTAACTCTACAATATTCTTAATTTTGGCGACTGATTATACATTCACCTCCATTTTTTATGTCCAAAAAAGAACACTAAAATATGGTTTATTACTAGTCTTTTAAGAGTTTTCTTGTAAATTTTTATATATTTTTCAGCAGATACATTCAAATTACAAAACAAAAAAAAATCTCAGTTTTTCATAGTAACAAATAAAATTTCTACCGTCGTTTATTCAAAATTATTCAGAACCAAAACAAATTATTGCGATATTTAATGGTACGTTACAAAGTATTTATTTATTTTAATATTAATTTTTAAAAACAAAATTTTTAATATATACAACAAAGCATTACATTACAATACATGTTTTATTTCAAGGTTATAGTTAGTTAACAGTTAAAATTTTCAATATACAAATACTATAACATTTAGTTGTGTTCATTTTCAAATGAAAATCCATTGTTAAGAATTAATTTATTATTCGGGGTTAATGAATCTTTCAGCAATGTTTACTGCTACTTGAATCTAAAACTATGTATACGTGCTCGTTAAATCTGTGGAATCGAAACTCTTGTGGTCAGTCGTTGAGCAGTTACCTGCTCAACGATGATCTGGAGAAAATTTCTTCCCCCTCAAGATCAAAATTGAGGGAGTGTATCCTGTGATGGCGCCATCTATCGGAGGAATCTTAGAGCAAAGACATACTTTCAACTTCGTAGTACTCTGATTAAACGATAGGCGCACCCTTCTGACTTAATTTGGCATAGCCGTCGGCTAGCGAGCTTGGTTTGTCCAAGTGTCATACGTAAAACATTATTTTGAAAGCATTATATATTATCATAAAAAAATTGTTTTTAATCTTAAGTTTTTTTTTTAATTCTAGTACCCAGACTTGACCACTAACATCCAAGGTGAGGAGCAGAATTCATTCAAGAACAGATATAATCAAACTGTGAAGATTGATCTGACGGACAGTGTAGATCACACTGTGAACATGCTGGTAGATGTCTTGGATGGCAGGAAAAATGTAGCCAGAGCTGTTGCTGACATAATACATTCCACGGAGATAGTGTGTGAGAGGCAAAGCTGTTCACGTGACGTCATCCCTGCAGTTAAAACCGGAATTTGGGTTGATCCGATTGGTATAATTTAGAATTCATTTTTTCGGAAATGTGTATTCGTATTTAATTATTTTGAATTCCGTTTTCATTTAAATAATTAATGGGCTGTAAATAAATTTATTTTGAATTTTCAATAATTCGAAGCAGTGACGCAAAATTAAATTCAGAGCAAATGTTAAAAACGTTTTATTCTCGTTTCAGAATTCTAACCGTTCAGTTATCCTCAATTCAGTTCAGTTCTGTTCAGTCATTCGAACATTTTATTCTATTAATCAGCAATATCTTAGAAAAAGATTACTGATCGTATATTTTTAATTTAATGTTGTGCTCAAGTATAATGCTTTTTTTCGGAAATGTGTACTGATATTTATTTTGAATTCTGTTTTCATTTAAATAATTTATGGGCCGCAATAAATAAATTTATTTTTAACTTTCAATAATTCGAAACAATGACGCAATATTAAATTCAGAGCAAATGTCAAGAACGTTTTATTCTCGTTTCAGAATTCTAACAATTCAGTTCAGTTCTGTTCAGTCATTTTATTCTATTTATTATCAATGTTCTAGAAAACGATTTCTGATTGTATATTTTTAATTTAATGTTGTACTCAAGTATAATGCTTTTTAATTGTTAAAAGGTTTTAAAAAATAGCTTACATTTTACTTATGCAATTCATTTATATAAATAAATTATAAAATATTCTCAAATTGAAATATTTAAATTCGTTATTTCCTTCTTATTTAATTAATAGTCTTTTTGTATGCATTAATTTATTACTTCAAAAAAGTATGTAATACTACTGATAAAAGGTAATGTAACCATTAGCTTATCATTTACTGTTTCTTGTGAAATTTTTCATGCAATGGAAGACTTATTTTAGATTCTACTGCTGAGTTTATTGAAGGAAATTACGACGAATCAGAAGAATGTGGTATGCAGCCTTATGGTCTCAAATGCGTCTGTGTATTAATCGGAGTATATAATAAAGAAACCCACACTCCTATATTAGGTGTTATAAACCAACCATTCCATTATAAAGAATCAGATGATGCGAAGTAAGTGTAAAGGAGTTCTTTAGTGTGGGATTGAGTTAGTTCTTAGTTACAAGACATTAAAAACATTTTGTTTATCTTGGCTGAAATCCAGTTGCATCTACACTAATATTTCAAGCATTAAGAAATAAGCATTGTAAAAATGCAAAAATAATGAAAACGGAATAATTTATAAATAATATGGAAACCTTTGAACTAATTATTTAACTGTGTCTCACTATTCTTAATCGCTTCAATAGGATAATGATATGCCAAATGAGTTTTTTTATTGTTGATCAATATGATTTATGTGGCCATTGACTTAGTAATAAATCAAATTAACTTTACTATACTCTAAATATACACAAAAGTTATTCTAAATGCATGATTATGAATTCCTGCAAAGTAATTTTTCTAAATGTACTAAATCTAATGAATTTAATAGGCATATCCAGTATATAATTTAATACTCAAAATTGCTTGCTCTTTATTTATGCAATACTTTTTGGTGTATTCTTATGAAAATAAATTAATAAAACAAATTCCGTTTTATGAATTCAGAAAACTTCTCTGAATACATATATGTACTTTCTTTTGACAAAAACCATACTTATCAAAGCTATTGATTAGATTGTTTTTCCTAATTATATTGTGTGTGTTTTCGGAATTTTCTTATTTTATAGAAATTTAGTTCACACTGAAAATTTTCAAAGTAGTTTTAATATTTATATGTATTATTAAAATATGTAAATTTATACTTAAAAAATCTAATAAAAGAATCACTTACATTATTTCACTACTCTTAATCATATATTGTTTTGATTCATACACAGTTAATATACTCGTTCCTATATAATACTTTCAATCTGATATACAAGAGAGAATAGATTGATTTTATATGATTTCTCTTGATTCAATTGATATGGTATTCTGCGGAACAATACTTTAGCTATTTTCTTCATTTTGTTTTATTCATTTTTCCTGTAGAATCAGAATTACTGAAGAATGAGAATAAAATATGTACCTAATTATTCTTTTTGAGATATTTTGATCTTCATTAGCTATTCTGTGTATAAAATTCATAGTGTAGCGATGGTATTTTATGTTTGAAAGATGGGAAGTATACTGATTTGAATAGAACCGAAGAAAACATTATGGAATCAAGCCCAAAAGACTGTATTATAATTTAAGATTGAAAGGAATGAAAGTTTGCTCAAGAGGAAGAACAATGCCACAACAGAAAGATGTCCCTTAATAAAATCATATAATTTTTTTTTGTAATCGCTATCCCTTAATAGCAACGCTTGCTTGATGCATTCTCTGTATTTCTCTTTTCTAATATAAAGTTTTTCCATACATATCTTGTGGTTTATGAAATCAGAGAGACAAGAGAAGATTAACTATAATTCACGCTAGAATGCACTGATCAAATTAATTAAAGGATATGGAGGTTGTGGGTTGATTTGGCCAGGAGAATTGTTTGGTTGATTGATATATTGAAATGAATGGATGAAGAGACAAACGGGACTGTCAGAGAAAAGAATATTGCGCCATTCATTTCTCTATCAGTTCACATACTTGTTCACTCCTTGTGGGTGCGACAGTGCCTTGATGTTAACATGACACACGCCATTTGTCGGCGAGCATTATACAGCCCTACAGCGTGAAGGTGATTTCGGACAGTTTGTATCAAAACTTTGGTACCAATAGCCGTGAGAAGATGTTGTTGAAGAATAATGACAGTCATATTTCAATGTCTCCGTACCGTTAACGTTAAAAAACGGTCTTCATTCAGTGCTCTTGCTCGTCTACGATTTTGCCATCATCTTCAGTCTATATTTCAGTCCCCAAAAAACGATTCTAAGTTATGGAAATCACATTTTTTGAAACTTTAGTGGCTTCTGCTACTTTGAATTGAGAGGTTTAACACCTTCAGATCAATGTCAACATTGAGGGAGTGTACCCTCTGGTGGTGCCATCTATCGGTGGAGTTTAGAGAAAAGTCGTACTTTCACTTCCGTAGTGCTCTGGTTAAACGAAAGACGCACCCTACTGATTTAAATTCGCATAGCCAACGGCATAGCGAGCTTGGCTTGTCCAAGTGTCATAAGTAACAACAACAACAACAGTAACGAATTGTGCTTGGCTCCCCTCTAACCGGCCAACAACTGTCCAAATTTCTGAGTCGATTAAATAATTTTGCACTCATCGAAACAACGTCCTAACTGAATGTCGGATCAATTTTTTCCGCTATGTCTTACTAATTGAAAGCCAAATTTCATTCTCTGCCGTTTAAGTGTCATTTTCGACGTCAAACTCAAAATATTCTCACTGTGAAGTTTAAAAATGAGAAAAATTTGTATTTGTGATTCTCTTCTTCCATTTTATGCAAAAAATTGCCCCTATACCGAATTTTATAAAAAGATTTATATCACAATATATTATAAGACAATATCCTTTAATTATTTTAAGGAATATAGTATCGCATTAATCTTGTATCTCGGAATCGTTTTGTTTGTCACATTATAATCTCTCTTAAGCCACAAGTCATACCAAATTATGTAAAATAATCCACATTGCTGAAGAAATAACTCAATGATTTAGTAGGGAAAGTTTTAATTACCGATTTCCCTTTTTTATTGAATTCTTTCTACAAATATTTTGATAATATATCATTAGGTGTTCCATTTTTGTTTATCAGATGTCGAGTAGCTTTGGTGGGTAAGGAAGAAGTTCTTAAATTTACTAACAGTTAAAGAATTATTTACAATTAGGATTAATATAGACATCTTTAGCTAACCCCTTCACACACTCTCTCTGCTCAATTACATATACTTATCTCTTAACATCATAATAACTACTGCCATCTAGTGGTCACTCATTATTTTTTAAGTAACATTACAGCTTAATGTTAACAATATATTGTGCGTGAATTTTTGTGTGTCTCCTTAATATCCACTTCTTGATATTTACATACGAATTGTTATCTTACTGAATTTTTCACACATATTTCACACAGTATGCCGTTTTTCTATAGTTTTAGGGCTTTCTGTTCAAATATAACGTTCGTGATTAAGAGTTTTCCATTTAAATATTGTTAAAACAGCCTACAATTCAAAAAATAATTGCTTAATAAGCAGGATTTCTTTATTATTAGATCATTTCTTTTTCTAAAAGTTTACGAAGAATTATGAAAATTATAAGAGAAATTGTTGTCTACTTCACTGGTTTGGCTAATGTTCGTTGTCTTCAAAAGTGATTGTTTTGTAATTTTCTGATATTTGTTGTTGTTTTTTTAAACATTTTAAACCATTTGAAACATTTTAAAATATATGCAAGTGAAAAAAATTTTTTTACAATGTTGTTGTTGTCGTGTACCAGCTAGGCTGGCAATATGGGGTGCGCTGCTCCACTTTTTCAACTGAACCCTATTTTGGTGTGGAGTCCGACTTCTTCCGTACACACATGCAATAGGGACCCGTTTATAGGGTAGGCAACCATTCACACCTCATTCATACAAGGAAAGGACAAAGACAGGATAGAGAGAGAAGGTACATCCATGCCCGAACCGGGATTCGAACCCAGGACCTCCCTATCCGTAGTTAGGTACTCTGACCACTAGACAGGGCGGGCGGCCTTCTGATATTTGTATAGCTATTATTGAATTTTATAACCATGATATCTATAGTCATCAATATATTTATATTAGTCGAATTATTTGATCCTGTTATCGAATTAAAAAAATTGAACATTATTACCCGCATATATCTGCAAAACTAATCTATAAATTTGTAAGTGCAAAGTTAAAATGTATTATGATATGCATTAAACTGAAACACACACACACATATTTATAGATGGCCTGGCTGGTTAGGGCGTCGTTCTTATTATCAGCAGGTAGTGAGCTCGAATCCCGTCTTAACCGTAGATCCGTCGTGTTCACTAATGGCGTCTGCGGCACGTTAAAATTGGGTGTGGTCGCAATGTCTTCTAAGTGAAATGATAAATCTGAGGGTGGCAAGCCAAGTATTTTGGTCTTCTGCTTGGTCCCTGCTTCAAAATAACGAAGACTCCACCCGGCTGCTTCTATCTAACAGGTAGAATCCAATTCAGGGCTAGGAGATTGCCTCATTCGTTGAGCGAATGGTTAAATTCATAATGGAGTCAATTTATAACTAGACGGCGCTTCTATATTTGGTACTTATCACGTGACAAATACCAAACTTTGTTGTTGTTTTCCTATGACACTTGGCCAAGCCAAGCTCGCTTTTGCCTTTGGCAGTGCGAATTAAGTCAATAGGAAGCGTGATTTGTTTGGAACAGAACACCACGAAGGTGAAAGTACGACTTTGCTCTTTTTAAGGTGCCTCAGCATTTTGAACCACGGTTAGGTGACGGGGCCACACCTGAGCTGGCACCCTCCTCTCCACATCCACGCCACACCAGCGGAAGGACTTGGGACGTCACAGATTAACGTGGACAACCCACGGAGTTCCAGCAACCCAGTGAAGGAGAGTTCACCGTGGTCACCCTCCCAACCACTGCCAGCGGCAAATGATGCTTCACTTTGCTGAGCTTACGGGAAGCGGCGTGAAGCTACTGAGCCACAGGAGCTTAATACCAAACGTAGAATGTTTGTATTATATAATTGTGTATATTCGTATTTGAATTTCGTAAATGTGTGTGGGGGGGGGCACAGTTTAATTTTATACGGCAACTTGATAGCAATGCTCTTTTTTATTTTTTTTTAAAATGTCATATTAATAAAATCGTTAAATATTTCTGCTTTTTTTAAATCCTTGTGTTTAAATAAGCTGTATAATTTTCGCAAGTAAGGAAAACAGTAGTATTGTGACGAAAAGAAAGGGGAGAAATTTAGTAGCAAAAAAAAATTTGTCATCAGAACTGTGTTATGAGAAATGGTAGAAAAAGATTATATTTTATCATCACTAGTTGCTAAACGTTTTGTTAAAATAATCAGGTAGCTCAAATTTTGTCACCATTTTACTTTAACGCAGTACAGAGGAACGTTTTAAAACAATTAGTTTCACTAAAATGCTTATCATAGACAGCTCGAAACAAAATGACGAAAAATTGGAGACGAATTGACAAAATGCCGAAATAAATATCAGCTCAAAACCTCTTGTAATCGAATAAGATTCAAATTTAATAAGAGTTTAAGTGAAGGACGCAGTAAACAAACAAAAAAAATCGGCGACGGTACTCGACATATGACTTAGACATCATATGACGTGAGTCAATTATTTGTGCTTGCAAACATTAAAATGAAAATGCTCATAAACTATGTTTATTATTACGATATTTCATAAGAAAGATTATTTATATAAGATGCTCGTAAGTTTCGCCTTCACTAAAAAGATGGTTATAGATATATATCCATATCTAAGTACCGTATTTATGCGAATCTAATGCGCCATCGAATCTAATGCGCATTCCCATTTTAAAACTTTAAATAATAAAAAAAAAATTGTTTGTATACGAATGTAATGCGCATCAATGGTATGAGAAATTGATTGAATCTTATTTTATACAGCAATGGATTTGTATGTAAACTATCAATCAATGGTATGATAATTTTATTTAAATTTAGATACCATATTTTATATAACAACGGATTTATACATAAAGTAGCAGAACATAGAATTAACTTATTATTGGGCTTGTTATGTGAAACAATCGTTAATTAACACTCCCGTATATACGGTACCTATCGTAAAATATGAACTTAAAATAAATCGTAACATTTCTATCTAGCTAAGAGTTTCTACAATCAATGATCAATAGTAAACGTCTTTATTCACTAATGTTTTCATCACTGGAATCCTAGCAGCTCTCTTCGTCAGAAGCAGATTCATTTCTTCTTTCCTCATCGTCATCCGTGGCACGTTCCAGGGCATGTCATCTTCACTGCCATTCAATGAATTTGAAATGCAGCATTTATTGAAAGATTTCACAATCATTGGTGCTTCGATGTTTTTCCAGGCAGCAGAAACCCAGTGTGCAAGAATGTACGGTGTAGCACGCTTAATTTTTCTTGTCGGGACCAATTCACGGTTTGGCTCACAAAACCATTTTTCGTACTTCGCCTGAGCGTACCCTTTATAAGGTTTATTTATACTAACGTCCAGGGATTGTAACACAGACGTCATCCCTCCAGGAATGCTAACAAGATCACTGCCTAGGCTGTGCATCTTCTTTTTTACGTCGTCGGTGGGATGACCTCGAAATAAATCCAAAGCATTGATGATGGATTGGAGAGTCCACCGGGATGGCGTTCCCATACATTTCGGAGCCAATCAAGCATTAACGATTCCATCATCGATCCCTTCTTTTGGTTTCGAATCAGGACATCATCTAGGAACAGCTTTTCATTCTTAGGGGTTTTAGGAGATGTTTTCCGTTTGAAGATTAAGAATGGCGTGAGTTTGCACCCGTCTGCTGTTATTGCCAGCATCACTGTTACGCTTTGTTTTTCACATCCCGAAGTTTAGACAATAACGTTTTGAGTCCCCTTCTCCGTAATGGTGAAGTTACGAGGCATATCAAACCAAATTGGCGTCTCGTCAGCGTTGCTAATTTGACCCATTGAAAAATTCTTTTCCTTCATGTGTGATGACATAACGCTGAAATATGTTAGTAGTTTTCTCTCAAAATCTGCAGAAAGCTTTTGTCATATTGTTGTTCGGCGTCTTAGAGATCCGCTTCATAAACCGATCCACCCATTCACGGCTAGCAAACATTAAACTCTTGTTGCGGTATAATAAGAACTTCAGCTTCCTCTTTTGCTTTATTTCATATGGCCTCACTAGTCACAGGTTGTCCATTCTTCCTCCTTTCCCGTACAAATTCCAATACTTTTTCTTCAATTTTAGGGTGTCTTCCTTTGCGAGGGCCAGTGAATTTCTTTCTACTATCTTTAGTTGCAAACAGTGCCAATTTCTGTTGCCGCCACAAGCGAACATTGCTCTCAGCTATGGTAAACTCTCTACCTGCCTTTCTATTGCCATTTTTTTCAGCAAAAAGAATTAATTTACGTTTGAAAGTAGCATTATATGACATTCTTCTTTGTTTGCCCTCCATTTCGTGACTACGTACTTAGCAGTTTGTATCCTCTAAGCAATAATGTGTCAACGATAAATGTAATCGAGAAATACAGTAATCCATTAATGATTTAAATTTGGTTGACGTCATCGGCGAACTGCTGACCTTGCACTCGAATCTAATGTGCACCCCAATTTTGAATACTACATTTGGCCAAAAACCATGCGCATTAGATTCGCGTAAATACGGTAATATTTTACTAATATTTAGATAGAAAGTAAACTTTTTATATCCTTAGTTTGGGGTCGTCAAGCCTCTTTGCCTCACCTTGGACTAGTAATAATACAGTAGATCTCTAATTATCCAAATTAATATTGACTGGATTCTATTCGGATAATCAAAAATTCGGTTAATTGGATTTTTTGGAAAAAAATGTCCATTTTAATTTACTATTGTATCTTGAAAAATGGGAGAAAAATTGCACATTTTTTTAAAGAAAATTTTTTTTATCAATTAAATAAAAGATCAACATTTGTACATTAAAACAGTATGTATGTAGAGTTATGTAAATTCATTGCCTGCTGAACATTTTGGTCAGAGTAAGATTTTCACTGCCTAAATCTGTTTTCAGGCAGCCAAGTCACGCATCCGCTTGACAGTGACAATTTGCATTCGCTTCCCCACGGGTTGACACTCCATCCACTTCAAAGCTAGCAAATGCATCACTAGCTGATAATCTCTCGTAACTACTTCAACTTGCTCATTAAATTCATCTTCCTCTTTCTTCACTTTCAATTAGTTTTACTATCGTTTGCAATTTGAAATCCAGGAAAATAGTTACAAAACATTTCTTCGATATCTTTAGACCATAGGTTCCCAAACTTTTTTTCTCGTGGACCACTTTCAAAGTTTTACTATTTTCGGTAGACTCCTTGCTGCTAGGAAAAAGTATCTATAGGTACTATAACAAAAACTACCAAAACAAAAAAGTTCCCATGTACATCTTCCCTGGCTTTTTGTTCTTTTATAGAAGTTTAGAATACTATCTAGAATTTAGTTTTACTACATAACTACCTACTACACTCAAGTAGTAAAACATATAATATGATTGATAAATTACAATATACAATAAAAAAATATGTATAAAAAATAGGCATCTGCCTATTTTTTACTTACTTTTTCCGGCACTGTAAACACTGACATCAATTCATTCAGTCACACTTTTATGTTCAAAATCTCGGAAACAAATGAATAACGTTTTGTTTTTGGCATTTGTATTTTTACTTGGCATACGTAATATATGTGGATTGCAAGCACAGCGCAAGTCGTATTTCATCCCTTTGCTGATCTAAACAAGCATCCCGGAGGAGCGGGCGCATGGGTGGCACTTTGTAAGTCTCGACAAATGTGGTATACATTTGTACTATTATCTATTGTTCTATGCAATTCTGTGTTTGAAGTGAGTCTCGAATATTTTTGAGTACCTACCTAGTGAATGATGCTACCTGCCTACGTAAAATTTTTCGTGGACCTCCACTTACAACTTGTGAACCCCTGTTTTCTTTTCACGTCTACGTGGACCCCCGTGTAGTCTCTTATGGACCCCTGGGAGTCCACCTGGACCACTTAGGCAACCTATGCTTTAGACTAACTTCTAAACATTCAACAAATTTCAAATGAATGTTTCTGAATTCCTCAAATGTCTCACATCTCATTCTTATCTTTTTCCCTTTTCTTACCTTTCTTTTTCTTGAGCTCTTTTCATATTTTCTCTTTTTCACTCTAATTTTGTTTATTATTATATAATTATTTCTAGGTTCATTTTTGTGACATGTGACTGTGACTCGATACTCGTGAAATGTTCTTCTTGGAAATTAAATATGCGGTTTATATGAAAAAGCATTATAACAACACGAGTCCATAACTCGGTGTCAAAGCTTTTTTATCATGTCCATTATTGTCATTCCTTTAAGAATCATCAAGAAAATGTCTTCTCTCTCAAGAAATTTATTTAACAATACAAAAAAAGTTATATTTTCCTGTAAAAACCACTAATCCTAACGAAAATGGAAAATATTGGAATAATTACAAATAAAAGTTTAAAAAAATCGGATATTGAAAAACATTTCAGATTGAAATTATAATTCATATGAAATGAGAAATGAATATAAAGGAAGAAAATAATCAATGCAAGTTAGCCCAAAATCTACTATGATCTTCATATTTGCATTTTGTATCACATTGTAACTCATTTGCATTCAAGGCTTGTAAATGTTTCTTTTTCTAATTAAAAGATGGAAAAAGTTTCATTTAATAAAAATATCAAAAATCGTGCAGCGTATTTCAGATCTTTCTTGTAAACTTACTCATAATTTTTATCAAAAACTAATTAATAAAACCGCCAAGAAAAATTGGTGATTTAAAAGAAAGATTACTACGGTTAAATTTTAACTTCAAAAAATGTGATAGCCTTACTTAGTAAAGCAATCAAATTTTTTAAAACAAAATGCAAAAGTTTTAAGTATTTTGTATTGTGTATTTTGAATTTCCGAAAATATATTACATGACTATGTGAATAAATTTTATACATGTATTTGATTACAGTGCACTTTTTCTCAAGCACGTAAAATAATTATGAAAACCTTCTTTTCTCATTTTATAAACATATTGAAAGTTTGGTAATTTACCTTTATGTCCCCCTACAATAATCGTCGTAACGAGAAAACAGTCGTAAATATTCAATTTTCATCGTTTATTGCTTAAAAAAGTTTACATTTTTAGAAACTACTGAAAATAATATAAAAATTTTATTTACATTTTATAGATCAAATAATTATCACTTATTGACAAAACTTATTTAAACGCCAATGTTTATTTCTGACGGAAACGGCTTAACAATTTCATCGATGATCGATTGCGCGTACGTAGAATGTAATAGTACCTTTTTTTCAATGCAAAAAAGTTAAATTTAGCTGTTTTTTACCTTTGGCGACTTGTGAACGCAATGCTTTTTTTAACGGACAAAATTATCACTAAGCCATATTTTGCAGCAATTTGCTTTAGTATTTAGCTTTTTTAGCTTTGTTTATCACTCTTCAGGGCACAGGTGCCGTATAATCCAGGATTCCGAATTTTGAATTTTTTTGGTGAAGAAGAAATGTTGCCACGATGACGTATCATGACGTACGCGATGACGTAAATACTAGGATCGGCAAAATAGAATTTACTTCATAATTTTTATAGGTCTCCATCTCTGTGACGCAATAAAAACCAGGTTGCCAGATAAGCAAGAAAATCCGCCAAAAAATCACCAAACTCAGAATATGGCATGCTGGATTATACGGCATCTGTGCCAGATCCTTTTAGATACTAAAGTTACCAAAACAGAACTTTTGGTATAATTCTTATAGGTCTCCATATCTATAGACGTAATAAAAACGAGGTTGCCAAATACATAAGGAACTCCGCCAAAAAATCCCCAAACTCAGAATTTGTTTGTTCAAAAATGGATCAGGAAAAAACATCCTGGATTATACGGAACCTGTGCCCTTTTCAGTAAATGTTTGCGCAAAAATAATCGATTAGAATATATTTAATTTAAAATAAAATAAAATCATCATGTCTACCTTATATTATTTTCATTTCTCCGCAAGAAACATGCTATTTCTTAACGATCATAAGCAGGGGTATAATGGAAAAGTACAGATTTTTTTGTTTATTGTAAACACCAATGGAATAAATTTAAATCAATTTTCAGCTGGGAAAGCAAATTCTTTTGGGGTATAAACTACAACACAGAGAGAACCGTGTCAGATACCATACCTGAAAAAAAAGCACGCGAGCCGATCACTGTTGACATCGATGCTGTCTTCACAAGACTTAGCCCAGACAAGGACAAAATCATTGTCCTCAGCATGAGTGAAAAGCCTGAGCTGCAAGAGATAATCAAAGAGAAGTACACCATTGTTCACGCGGCTGGAGCCGGCCATAAGGCTCTACTTGTAGCCATTCAGAAGGCTGACTTGTATGTCCTTTCTCAGAGCACTACTTATTTCTGGGACACTTGCGGACCTCATGCTATCTTGAACGCAGCAGGTGGTGGAATTCTCAGGTTCGATGCAGCCATCAATGATATCGAGCGGAAGGACCTGGACTTCCTCGACAGGAAACAAGTGAAGTACCACCCTTCTCCATTTTGTAAAGATGAGAAGAGAATGCATCTGTATCGCAATACTGGAGGCATCATAGCCTACAGAGATCCAATCGTGGCCTTACGGTTCATATGCCATCTTATTGACAAAGGTTACATGGCAAGATAAAATCAGTTGCAAGAATTTATCGCCATCGTAAGACTAAGGAAAACAGTGTCAAATTTGGAACAAAAAAGGTGAAGTACTTCTGTTACCAAAGACTGACTGAATATGTGCTTACCTTTTAAAAAACAAATTCAAAAAAAGTCTTGAAGAAATGTGTTCGTTTCAAATGATTCCATTAATATTGTATTTTTCGGTGTCACTTATTTTCTGATTTTATTTGAGTATATCGTGTATTTTATATTGTGTCTTGTATTTCATTAAGTGTTTTGCTCTAGAAGCTTATATATTGAATACATAGATAAATGCTTATTATAGATGAATTGCAAAAGTTGGACTCATCTTGGATTTTTTCCAAAGTAGACATTTTTGTTTACAGGAAAATTGAAGTACTGTAAGCTAGAAACGTTCATATATCTGGTTTTCATAAATAGAAAGAAAATGAGCATGCCAAACTAAAAACAATTCGGTACTTAAGTATTAGCGTCACCACGGCTTTTTAAGCCGAACGAAAATAAAAAAATTTTCTTAAAATTAGAAAATTACTTTTCAGAATTATAAGTAAATTTTCTTCGGTTATACAGAATTATAAGTAAAATGTTTCAAAAATGTGGAAAAATTTTTTAACCTATGTTTCAAATTATAGGTTACGCGCTAATTCTACTTAAGTTTTGGACGCTAGTACATCAGTACCAAAAATTCTTTTAAACACTAGATTTTGGAATGATAACATGTTGTTAATTTCCTGAAGAATTTCGAAAATTTTTATATGTGAGCTTCTTTTTAAATTTAAAATTCAATTGAAACTGTGTATTTTTATATTTTATCATGTATTAAGAAGCCATTTTTTTATCATCATGAAAAAAATTATGATACAAATTATGTGAAATGTATATATTGTATTTCAAATGACGTGAAAATTTATTACATTGCAATATTTCTATTTATATAAATAAATTATTAAATTAAAATAAGTATATTTAAAAATAATATAAATGTGTAAGTCTGATATATTAAAACTTTTGTATTGTTTGAAACAAAAGTGCAGAATATTACAAGAATATATTTATAAAGACTATTTTATATATGTACTTCTTTTAATGAAAAAATGCAAAATGTATTGAAACATTTGAAAACAATATCTCTAGCCACCTCATCAATTTCTAAAACAACTTTTATTTGTACCCAAAATTAAATATGTATATCCTTTAAATTGTTATTTCAAGAATACATGCATTGCTGCAAATTTAATTAGAAATTCTTACTGTAAATATTATTTTAAGATATAATATATGTGTTAAGTCATATGTGAACAATTTCAGAAGTTTTTTTCAACGTGCATCTCGATTACTTCCGCAAAAGTTGCCATGTAATGATACATAATATTTTGTTAGTTCGCAATCACGTGACATTTGTTGATCACGTTAGTAATCACGTGATTACACCTATTTAAAAAATACTGACTTTTCATCTCGTACCACTTTGTCGTGTAATTGATGAAATAAAAACATTTTTAAATATTTTTTTCAATATAATCCTACATTTTATTTATTCTGAATTATATTTGACTTCAATAACCTTCAATTTCATTTTACTGTACTAACCAATTGGCAAAATGTAACTTTAAATGAGAGCGACGCCATTGCATTGACCCCTAATTGTCGAAGTAGAAAAGGAAAATAATTAATTGAAAACAATGTAATGTTTAGCTAGTTATGTACTGAAATAGAACAGTATTATTGTTTTAATTATACATTTTCCATTCTTTAAAAATGTAAAATAGTTTTCAACATTTATTTATTGTAAAATCTCGAATAAGTAATATGTGTTGCATTGTCCTAAATATTTATATTATTGGATTTTCGAAAATTGATTTAAATAATTAAAGAAAATCACACAACTTCAATATTTTATTAATATTGTTAAAGCAATAAAAAAAATTTATTCAATTTTTTCATAAGAAATAGGTTAATTTATTCTCAATATTTTATTTGTTTCAACATATTTAATGTAACTGAAATTACATTAATGGTGTATTGTGCATATATAAATAACTCTATGAATTCAATTGAATAAAGAAATTAAATTTATAATATATTTTTGTTTCAATTTTATTTTCATGCAATATTATGAAAAACAATAATTTTAAAACGAACAAAAGTAAATAAAATTACATTTTGCATCAAACAACTGAAATCTCTCAATTTTTTTTTAAACAACGGCGGGTACTGGGTGATTAACCCTTCACCACAACAAGGCCGGAAACTGCTACTCATTTTTTGTAACCCAGAGGGCATCTGTGAACCAAGTCACGGAGGTGAGTAGCATTACCTGTAGCACCACAAACCCGTTTATAGGATGAGCCACATTCATACATCATCTCAGAAGTAAGATAGAAAAAAGTAACATCGATGTCCAAACCGGGATCCACAGCTCAGGAGTCAGAAACGCTAACCACTCAGCCATAGGTAGACGAAATCCCTCAAGTAAAAGTTTAAAAAAAAAAAAAAAAGAGTAAAAGTAAGTCCCGGTCTAATTAGCCCTCGTGTGCAAAAAATGACCGTTGAGCGACAAACAAACCAAACCCTCAAGTAAAAAGCACTATTTGCTCAATAATTTGTAAGACAGACAAAATAATGAAAACAGAAAAAATTTAATTCTAGATTATATCCTTCAACGAATATACAATAAAATAATAATATCCAACTTACGTATGTAAAAATAATACAAGCAAAAGGAAGAAAACAAGTATGAAATTACCTAAAATACAGGAATAAAGTATACAATTATTCTTTTTCCTAAGGCATTACAGCTTGTTACAGACCTCGGCCATCTTGTCCTATCCATAGCAAGTCTCCTCCAATTTCCTTGATGATGTCGTGTCCATGGAGTACGTGCAAAAACCCTAAATGTCCCCGAAGCTGTCGAAGACAGCCCTGGTGATCTCTACAGCTTCATCTGTGAAAAGAAGCTCCACAGGATCCTCTATGCTGATGTTAAAAAGCTTGGGCAGCATTGCTGGACAGCTGAAGATGTGTTGCGAAGACAGTTGGGCGTTATCAGGCAGTAAGGACAAAACCTGATGTAATTCTTTTGTCCGTCTGAAGAAATACTCTTGCTTTTCAAGTGTTTTGTTCTAAGTCTGGCTATTATAGTTGAAATGGTTCTCTCGCTGTTTAATCCAGGAATGAAAAACTTTTTAAACTTGCTGGCCTATTAATTTTCGGCTGACAACTGCATTGGCGTCAATCCAGTTTCCTTTATTTATCAGATCCTTTTCCACTGAGTGAAACCACCTAATCAATGGTCTACTTTGTCTTGTTTCCCATGGAATTAGTACTGATTAGTTGTATTATCAAATTGGAAGGAAGCCCAAAACATCGTAGTCTAATGCATTTTATGGTTTTAGCAATATCAGATTGTTTACATTTTTGATACATTTCAAAATTAAACAAGGATCTCCAGCAATTATTCTCATGGACTGCACCAAAAACTTTTCTTAAAATTTTGTATTCAAAGATTAATAATTTATTTTTATGCAATTTAATAATTGCCTAGCATTCACTCGTATAAATTAAGATTGGTTGAATTAGAGCTTTATAAGTGTTAATTTTTTGAAAGTATACAATTACTTACAAAAAAAAATTAAACTTCTTTCAATATTTATACCTTTTTTTAAATTTTAGTTTCCCTGACAGCAAAAGTCACAATCAAGACTTATCATTTAGGTTAGATAGTTTGAGATCAACTGAGAAGATATTTTTTAATCTATTTTGATCAGAGAAATACTATCTAACACAAAATATTACCTTAAAAATACCCCATAACCATCATACTGTATCGCAATGACAGAATAAGGTAATTTTGCAAATTCTGTCAGTTCATCAGATCCACATATATATACTCTGTAAAGGTGACTAGGGCTTATTAAATAAGTCGTGATCGCAATTTCTTTTAAATGAAATAATACCACTGGGAGTGACAGATCAAGTATTGGTTTTTGCTTCTTAATTACGAAGCCTACCAACCAGCTTATACCTAACTTGTTGAGATAAACTTACTGCAAGATATTGGGAAATGTGTTGCTGCACACACATATCCACACTAATATCAGATATATGAGATTAGTTTCTTATTGTTTCTTTTATGCATATTATATTGTTTCTTTTTTTATAAAACTACACCCTTCCTACATCCTTAAAAACTACTTCCTTTCATAAAACTACATCCCTTAGCTAAATTCAATTCACTGTTCGTTGAGAGAAAATAATTTATAGATGTGTTGTCCTATCTTCTTATTTTTTTAAAGTGAAATACTACAAATTGTGAGTCTATTTGAGTGTATATATTCACATGCATTAATAAATAATTATAGCAATTTGAAATATTGGACTCGCCACTAGTAATTATATGTATTAAAAATTCGAGCTTCTTCTAAATGCACATAAAGATGCATTTATTTAACAATTTAAAAAAATTAATTTAAATGAGTTTAAAGACACTTAATTAAGAGCACTCAACGAGGACTTAGTTATTTGAAATCAGAAATGTTAATGAAATTCTGTCTCAGTAAATAATTTTCTTAATTATGCTTTACTCTGCAAGCAAAAAACTGAACTAAACCAATGGCCCATATGTGCACCAAAGCCAACAGTGTTCATATCTGTTTTCCTGACCGAGGGCCCTGGCGTGCGAAGCATATGTCTGAGTTACGTAGTTGGCCTAGCGCGAAACTTTTAATGTTTAGTTCCCAAGCATGCTTGGTAATTAGTTTATCATGAATGTTGTGAAAATTTGCCGCTGTAAAGTTGATCTACACATGGCTTAATCTGATATTTGGTACCACAGCTGTTAGACAGTATACAACATTAAGCAATATTCCCCATAACCATAGAAAACTCATAAATTTAAAAAAAAATTTAACATTAATAATTGCTATTCAGTTTTGATTTATAGATTCTTCTTAACCAAAAACTACAATAATTTGAAAGATATGGGATGCTATCTGTGTAATAGTTCTTATCCTAATGTTGAAAAACCTTTATATAGAATATGACATTCTTTTTTTAGTGAAAACAACCATCACCCTCTATAGCTAGAAGGTACTGAAACAACCCCATGCTAAGACATTTACAATCTTAGAATGTTATTATTGAGTGATAATGTTGCGTGGCTGTCTCAAAAATACAAGAAATTTTCAACGTTCTTGGTGAATTTTTCATAAATCAGTCATACATTTTCACATAAATCAGTCACAATTTATCACTAACATTCTTTTTCTTTTTTAGGAAAAATAGATAACAACACTGCATCACGTATTTATACTGTACCGAGCTTCGGGGTTCGCGTTCGTCTATAAAACTATAACTATATAAAACTATACTCTTAAAAACCACAAGACATTTATTTGTGGCAAATTCAACTAGATACAGAAAATTCCAGCTGCAGAAATTTATAAAATTATTTTATAATTCCTTACTTATTCTTTAAAAATAATTTTTGTCTTCATGATTTATTTATGAGTAAAAATTTGGCCAATAGATTGAATTATAAAACTTACCGGTCCACGCGAGCACGTAATAAAATATTTTATTGCTCCTTGGAGTAAATCCAGTTGAGAAACAGTGTTCTACAGTGTCTTGCTGAAATTGTTCTATCGAATTAAATTGTTTCTTTATGCTGTTTAAAAGGTCGCTCATGGTACTAATAACTATTCCAGATGTGGCTGGACTAAACTAGAAGTCATTTCAACTCCTTCAATTGATTTATTTTGGACTTCTTTATCTTATAAAAACCGGCCCATTTTAGTTGGAGAGATTCACACAACTAAAATATTATTCGAGACACACACACACAAGTTCTAACATTTTCTATTTGTTAATATATCACTTTTCTTTTATTAATATTTTTGGTAAAAATTAGCTTTAGAGTATCTACAAAAACAAACTAATTTTATACCAATTACAGAGAAAAAAAATTTTTTTTCCTTCATGAGCACATTTTTATTTCTATTTCCAAAGATACTTGTTACGCAGCTTTTTTATAGCTGTATTATAATTAACAGATTTGTTATTATCAGATTATAACATTCAATCAATAACATATATTCTTAGTTTTTTCGTAAGATTTATTTAATATTATTGAAATTTGTGTTAATAAAATTATTTTTTGTGTCTTATCGAAATAGTAAAATAAATATATAACAATAAACGCCTCTATCACTTTTCCCAACCGTTAGAGACCAAACTAGCAGTCGAATGGTTCCGGGATTTCAGTTAAACAGTTCGAATCCCATCTCGGATATTCCTTGTATCTCGGAATACACCTTAAACTCTGCAGGTCCCTTCCCAAATAACCATGAAAATCCTCACGATATCTAGGAGATATCTCTCAGACATTTATCTGGACATCGCTTTGTCTCTTAGATATCCGAATATCGTTTATCGAATTTGTCCGCCAGCTATCCGAAGGGTCGCAGCAAATGGATCTCCTGTGGATATTTGGATATTGTGACATCTGATGGATATCTTTTAGATATTTTGGATTTCCTTTGGATGTTTCCTAGGTATTCAAAAGATATCAATGGGATCTTCTGATATCCATGAGATATCTATATAAATAAAATACGATATCCAAGAGATATCCAGATCGAATCTTATTAGATATGCTTTAGATATCTTATAGTTATTCTTATATTATCTGGAACACATTTATATGTGTTCCAGAATTATTAAAAGCTAAAATGCATTTGTAATGAAATTTTCATAATTAATGATAATATTTTCCCCATAAATTTTAGAAGTTATCAACTGAAACAGTATTTTGAAATATTTTATAGCAGTTGCAAGCATTTTTCGTGAGTTCATTTATTGTTTTATGTGTGTGTGGACTAAATACAAAAGTCCACCGTTGAGCGACAAACCAATTAATCTAAGTTGAAGATTAAGAGATTCGGTATCAGGTTACATTCTATCCAGTGATAAATCTTCATAACGATTAATTTTAGACGTTTTTGTTCTGAATACGAAAAAATTATTCTTCTCATACATTAAACTTTTAATAATTTTTCTTTCGCGTCTCTTTACTTGAATAAAAAATAATTCAACTTTTTTTTACAATTTTTTTTAATTATGAAAAACTTGCAAATAATAAATGAATAAAAACTAGTGAGTGGGCCGTGGTCACCTTCCATCTGGAAGGGTGGTGTTCCATTCCCAATGCCGCCAAAGACCCACCGAGTACATGCGATATACGTGCTCGTTAAATCTTTGGAATCGAAAGCTCTGTGGTCGGTCGTTGAGCAATTACCATGGGTGTAATATAGTCTGGAGAAAATTTCCTATCCTTTCAGATTAGTGTCAAAATTGAGGTAGTGGATCTCTTGGTGGTTCCATCTATTGGAAGAGTTTAAAGTAAAGTCGTACTTTCACTTTTGTGGCGCTCTGGTTAAACGAAAGACGCACCCTACCGATTTAAATTCGCATGACAAACGCTTGGCATAGCGACAGTCCTTATCAAGCTTGCCAAGTAACAGAATACTACTTATTTTAAGCTTGGCATCCAAAAAAAAAAATCTTAAGTAATTCTTCGGCGGAATATGCAACAAAATTCTAAGAATATCCTTTACTTAAAATTACATGTAAATATCGGAAATTCTGCGGGAGTTCTACTGTAGGGTATTTAGCGGTTATTTGTGAGGATCTCATTAGAATTATCTCGGCTACGATTCCATACTTTTGGGACCAATGTAAAATTGAATATACGAAAGTCTTATTTTTGCTAAAATTGTAATTATAATTCATCGATATTTTTATTTTGTAGATTTTACTCATATTTATCTATTATAAGCCAAGTTATTAATGCACTATAAAAAGCTTATATTAATTATCGCAAATATATTCAATTGTAGTGGATTTTTTGGTGGATCCATCTATCGGAGGAGTTTAAAGTAAAGTCGTACCTTCACCTTCGTGTTGCTCTGGTTAAGCGAAAGACGTAATCCTACTGACAGTGGCATGGCTTATCCAAGTGTCATGAGTAACAACACAACTTGTAAAGCTAATTGATAATTTTAAATAATTTTCATGGAAAATTTCCTGCAATAAAAATAAAAATTGTATTGGAAGAAGAGCGCTTTTTTGTTAAACATGCTTATTCAGAAGTAAAACTGATATTCGACAATTTAATAGCACTAATATATATTTAACTGTTTACATATTAAAGCAGAGGTGCCAATGACATACAAGCCCAACCTGTAGAAGAAGAACTGTTTACATATAAAAACGTGAATTTTGAATATCAACAGGATCAAAAATCTTGCATCACGGGCAGTAGCATTTTTGGACCAAGCAGCAAAAACATCTACAATATTAAATTAGTGAACTTGGTAATTCAAAAAAATGTGTTCAAAAACTGATATACTTTTATTGATTTTTAATTTATTTTGTAAACAGCCAATTTTTAGGCCAATTAAGATTACAAATTTTCACCTCATTTAAGTTATTTTTGTAGCAATTTTATCCATATATATTAATGAATTTAAAAATTTTATTCAACAGAAATTTACTATATTCATTTTCAACAATCATATTTCCTAGATTTTCAAGATCCATTATAATAGATAAAAACATATTTTTACACAATCAAATCTTAAATAGCCAAGTCATAATTTTACTAATTTAAATGAAGGATTTCATTCTTTCAACCATTGTGCGATTTGCATACATCAATTATTTTAGCAGAAAAATTACCTTAAAAAATTTTATACGGTAAAATTGAGAGGATTAAGTTATTTCTCAGTTTTTTATTATTATTTTGAAACTTCATTTCGAATATTGCTTTATTTATTTCCTATTTTGTGGAAACCTTTGCATTAAATATGTACGTTGTTGTAAGATACAAGTTCAAAAGTTATTAAAAATCTAAGTTTAGAATTTTGTTTCTTTTAGGAAAAATTCTTATTCGTGCCTTTATTGAACAAAAATGTATACTTCTATAAAACTGCAAAGATAATGAGATTAAAAATATATTAAAATATTAGATTCAACTTTTGAATATATTCTCGATTTTCAATGAGAATTTTCTAATAAAAAAAAATAAAAAATTCAGTACCTCTTTCATTCAAATATATTTCTCACACATACAATACTTTCATATTATTCTATAAGAGTCCCATTCATTCTTCAGGTTAATTTGATATTTTTTCTTATAAACTGTAAATATGAAATTTATATTTCTGTAGTTCATGCATTTAATATACATAATTTACATATTAAAAAAATATGCCTATAATATTTTCAAAAATCGTAAGCATGTGGTAAGTAATTGGTATATATTTCAACTGTTTGATATATTGAACACTGTTTTATTTTACTCAAGATTAAAAAAGTAAATAGCACTTGGTAATTTATTAGCTTTACTTTTAGCATAAATAAGACTGCAGAAAACATTGCCAAGACAATATTTGCTACTATCGAAACAAAATACTATATAGCAATAGACTGTACACTCTGATATCGCAAATTCATGTTTCTTCTTTATTCGTTAAACTTAGAATGGTACAGTAAAATTTTTTTAATAACATTGTTCCATGCCTTCAATAAAATGTACATTCTTTTAATAATTAATACTGTGCAACTCATCTAAACAACGAAAACTTAAAAAGGAAACCATTTTTTGACATAGAAGTGATGACAGAAAATGGTTTAAATAGTAAAATTTGCAATAGAGGTCAAACTTTTTGATACAGTAAATTGCATCAAAACTTTGAAACACTAACAGGAGTTAGACAACATCATTATTGAAAATTCATGGAATGAATTTCAAACTAAAAAATAGTACACTTAAAATAAATTCCACACCAAACATTTATTGCATTAAAATAATTTACAAAGTAACATGGATGTTGCACATCACATCACTATTATCTATTTAATACAGCATTCACTATATTTACAATGTTGGCTTTGTCTTACAAAACCACAGAATGCACAAGTTTTAAATTTCCTTTATTTAAAGAGAGTAGAAAATCAACATTTTAAATAGTGTAACAAGACACAGTAACACAAATGAACAATCAACTATCAAATGTTTACAAAATTGCATAATATAGTATCACTTATTCCTTAATTAACATTTTTTATCAAGTACAAATAGCTAAAACATTCTATTTTATACATGAATACTATGTAAACTTTTTTTAACAAAAACTGTAAAAAAGAATTATAGTATAAAGACACTTAAACTGTACTCCTAATCAAATGGCTACTTTAAAAAATAGAGTATAATATAAAATTATCACATAGAGATGTTACTTTAGAGCAATAAAGGCTACTGATGATAAATTAATATTTAAGTAGTTCTCATGGCCTACAATAAATAATAATTTATCAAAAAGCAATTCTCTTTTTTTCTGCTCACTATAAGCACTTCAGCAATCATTAGAAAATAATTTAGAACAGAGAAAAGCTAAACAATACATCAAAATTTTTTACACAAATTTGCTTACAATTAAAAATAAAATAGGATATTACACACATATATAATAATAATATATTTCTTAAAAATAAATATTAGAAAAAATAAAGTATTTCAACATTTATATTATTAATACCAAATAAAGACATAAAATCATTTTGATATCAGATATAAAAATATATAATAGCAAGTTCCTCAATTGAACTTAATCATATTAAAGACTTTTAAATTAAAATTTTGCTTAAAAAACGATCATTACAAATTTTAAATTATCTTAATAAAATGCATTGTTTTATTTAAAGTACATCGGGATGATTCATTTTTGACACAAGCTCTAAATCATTTTAAGTATGTAGCCCGATTCAAGGAAACTTAGATTATATACATTTTAAATCTCAATCTTATAAGCATAGATAAAAAAAATCACATGACACAATGGAAAAAAATCATACATAAAATTGACTTAAAAAGCTATATACAAAATGTATCACAAAGTAAGATTTGACAAATGCAGAAGAGAGGAATATCATAAAAGGTGACTCAGATTTTGCCAACTAATGACTTTATGCCAAAGTACTAACAAATTGAAATATACAGCTATACAATATCACTAATAAAATCAAATCAATTTCAGTAAGAATTATAATAAAAATGACTAAGAATTAAGGCGAAAAATAAGCATAAATTAGAAACTACAAAAGAAATACCAAAATATTTTGGATTTAATGTTTTTGAATATACATAAATATATTCATTTTATAGAAAATCAAAGTTATGAGTTTAAATGTATCATATGAACAAACAATTATAATGCATTAAACTCAAATACCACGATTATTTTTTTTTAAAATAAATAATTCATTCGGATTTAACATTTTTTTTAAATTAAGAATGAGATATCTCAAAAATCAAGATTTCATTCAAAATAAATATATATATAGTAAATTTTAAAATCCAATTAATGATAGTTAAAATACCAATAACTGTGCTTTGTATTCAAGTTTCAATGTATGGTGGGTCTTACAGTTATGTTATAATGACTGAGGAAACTGAATTTATTTTTACTTTTTATAAATTTATATAAAGTTTCATATAAATCTCAAAGTTAAAAATTTTTTTCTTTCTTTTCTTTAACTAATGTGATTTTATATATGGTAATGAGATAGCATGACATTCCAATGAAACATTACTAAACATATCCAATGAAATTTTTGATTGTAATGATATACATGTACATTTTTTGATGATAATTCAAAACAACAAAGATAATAAAAGAAAAAACATCTAATCTGAAAGTTTCATGTCTCATTAAATACATATCAAGTGCATGTTTTTATTAAACAAAATATTATCAAGTTTACAACAAAAAATATTCTTTCTTACAAACTAAAAATTAATGTATTGTTTTTAATTGAAATAAGAATTGAAGTGAAAGATTTTCAAATTAAAATACGTTTCCTCCTAAAATTAGAAAATATATAACAGTCAAATTTACAATTTTGCACAAAAAGAAACCCCTTTTAAAACTGTTCACACAGTAGCAAAAGAAATAAATTTATAAAACAATTTACAGAAATCAGTCACAAGCTACTAAAAGTTAATGTTTAATTTAGGCACTTGTAAAATCTATCAAATATTTAAGGGTATATGGCTTCACATTTTATTAACTTCATTAACTTATTTCTATAATATAAAGGTTAAATAGAAGAATAGCAAATAACCAGCAACTATATTATTCAATACATAAAAGAAAATTTTGAATTTAACTATAGAAGGCAATCACAAAGAGATTAGTGCACTAAAAAGGAAAAAACAAAAGCTAAGTCTTCCAATTATTTTAAAATCGAAATAAAAAATCTTATTTAAGATTTATAAAAATGACTTAAAGTTTGTATAAGTTTATTTTTTGATGATACTTAATACTTTTCATAACAATACAGAAAATAACAATGAATTGTAGAAATTTTCAGAATAACTTGAAATTAAAATCATTTGATGAATTTAGTGGGCAATAGCTTTATAATAAAAACGAAATGTTTAAGTAATATTTAATAACATTTTAATAACAATAAAAAGTCTTTTTACAATGTAAAATAAAATTGGATATATGGAATTTTTAATATCCATTTAATTATTATTAATAAATGCATTTGAAAATTTATAAATCACAAACTCATAAATGATACCAAAATGGAAAATGAACATACTTTATAATTATTTACATTTTCAATGTAGTTTATCAAATATAATTAAATAAAAATATGACACCGGTTATATAGAATGCTTTTCTTTCAGTAATTCTGAAAACTTTCAATTGTATTAATTCACATAAATAAAAGCTAAAAGATTATTGAAATGTTAATCATTTTATCAAAAATAAGAAATAGACTATACAAAATGAAATATATAAAAACTACTTAGCATAGATAAAATTTCAACTTTAACATATTATACTTAAAATTCATCATCTAATAAATAAATTTCTAAAATAAACATTTCAAAATAATTCTCAAAAACTTTATGAAAGAGAATATTTTGGTTGCCTTAAACAAGAATTATAAAAGTTCAATTTATTTTGATTTCATTCTATCAAACTCAGTATATTTCTTTAGTACCATATAGCATTTTCTTTATATTTGAAACAAAATACTGATAAAAAAATTCTAAAGATATGTATAATAAGATACATGAACAGGAACATATAGTTTTAGGCTTAAATTTGAGTGCGATTTGCTGAAAAGTGATGTCCTCATACTTATATGAGTAATAAATTGCATAGATTCTTAGAATATGAGTAAAAGTTACTAGTACAGGCAAGTTCAGGAGTATATTTGTGCTGAACAAAAAGTGCAGTTTGCATAGATCTGGAATTGTCCTACATTATCAATCAAGAATGTGTAACTCTTCACAACAGCCCATAGCAACTGCTATGTGTCATGAACACTGAAGAATGGCACCACTAGAAGCGGCATATTTAGTCGGCACATAACATTTCTTTACTTGTCTCATTCCATTGCTTTTGCAATGAAATCAAGAAGGCGTTTTGCATATTGCTCTGGATGAACAGTGGATATTTCAGCATTTGTCCCATGTTTCACAGCTTTTGCAGCTTGAGCGGTTCTTTTCTTCATACCATAATGAGTGAGAACATCAACTAAAGCCAGGAAATACACTTCTTTTTTTGGAGCACCTACGAAGTGTGTAAAATGAGCATAATTATTCATATTCAAAGCTTTAAAACAGTGTACCTGAAAAAAATGTTTAATATTGACCAGTAAAATAAATAATTACAGCAATTAGAAACTGGGTTAGACATCTATCTAGATTAGACTCAAACCTGTAAAAAAGAACAATATGAATTGACAGATTACTAAGAAAGGTCCCCTTAGTAATTTGTCAGTTCTTAAACTTAATCATGAAACATTTTATACCATAAAATATTTTAATAGGTGTCGTTTTATCATCTATATTAAAAACAGTCTACAATTTAAATCCCACAGCCTCATATATTAAATGTTTAGTTATTAAAACTTACATTTTTTCCAATTTTTTACAGCAATCTATGTAACAAACAGTTACAAAGTACAATTTTGCAGCATTTGGTTATAAATATAGGCAATAATAAGCAAACATATCAATTTTATACCAGGTTAACATGGGTAATAATTCCTATTAATAAATTTATAAAATAAACAAGGAAAATATGTAACAACCGACTTATTCTAAAGAAAATAATTTAAACAAAAATCAGGCTTCAAACAGATTTTCAAGATTCAAATTCCAGGAGTCAAAAAATTTCCAGAAAGTATCAATATTCATGTTTAATAATATTTTATTTTATTTTAAAAATTGTTTCTAACCAAATATGCATATAATTATCTATGTGCAACATTTTTCAATTATATTTGTAAATCAAAGAAATAAACTATTGCAAAAATTAAGGAGAATATTTCTTATTTAAGTTAAAATTATATTTAATGATTACTTCAAAAGCCTTCAATGAATTTACAGTCACAACAGAAAAAAATTTATTTAAATAATCAATATTCTTCACAATACTGAATAACACAATAAATAAAATAATGGTAATTTTAAAATTTTCATCTAGATTCCTATCTATTAATATATTGAGTATTTCAAGATATGTATAACAATCACTTTTCAAATAAATATATTTATTCAAACAAATAAATAGATCTATCACACACACACACACAAATAAAATTTTCAAGATAATTTTTCCAACAATTACTAAAAAAAAAATTAAATAACATTTTTCTGCTTTTTTTTATCTAACTCTTTTAAAACTACACAATTTTACATCCATATTCTAGACTTTTCTATTTCTTTAATTATTCAATAGATTTCCACATTTCTTGGTTATTTATACATACACAATATTGCTATCAGAAAATTTTACCTTTCAATCTCTAAACCTCTCACTTTTACTATATTATTAATACTGAGTAATAACTGTCTTCTAACACCACACTAAAGCATATTTGATTTTGCAAATAACGTTAATTCACCAGTTCTTTCAGCTTCCTCAACAAATCCTATTGTAGATTTTTCTAGTCCATATATTTCTTCTTCCAAACTCTTCATTTTGATTTTCAGTTCATCAATTTTTTTCAAGGAAAACTTTTTACTATTGTCTGGCAACAGCAGCAAAACTAAGTAGATCTTTGCTAATTATATTGTTGACAGACCTATGTTTTGGATGCTATCATCAACAATGCATTTATAGCCACAACTGATTATTTAAATTTTCTCCCATCCAATTTTTGTTCACAGAAAATCCATGTTCAACAGATGCTTGACAATGACAATAGTAACTACTTTCCATAAATGACAATAATTTTGTTTATTTGAGAATAAGTTAAAATAAAAAGTATTTATCCTATCTTTATCAGGATCAAATTTCACATCAATACAATCTTGGAATCTTACAGTCGGTTGTAATGACTTAAACTCTTCTACAAAATTAAGAATTTTTTTTCTGAACCATGCAAAGTTCAATTTTGTATGGCTTTTCTAAAGTTCACTGATCATTGAAACTACACTTTCCACCATCATATTAAATAATTTAACTAAGTCCTTATTTCTTTGATAAGCAAATTCATCCTTTTCACTGAAATTATACACAATTTTGCCCCAGGAAGGTATGGAATATCTATTTTAACTAAAAAATGTTAATGTTTAAATATTAATATTCAATAAATTTCATACAATAAAAACAGACAAAAACACAAATCGAAAAAGAATAAATTAAGTTCAACCCCCCCCCCTGATTTCATCACATGACGATTTTAATTTTGATTACCCTTCACATACATAAATCTGGCTACTAGATTTGGTCCTGACTGAACTGAATCATTTTGAAACTATTGTGCCTGAACTAATCTTTATTTTAGTCAACAGTTATGAATACAATCTAATATCAATTGAGCCACCAATCTAGTAATAACATAAAGAGCTAATACTCAATTTGATTTTATATTTCATTACCAATTACAAAATACTAAAAATTTTTAAAAAATTATAATATCTTTTAACAAAAAATAAATACCCATCAAGGTAAGTAAAAATTTCAGGAGTTTCAAGGAAATTCCAGGAGTTGCATGAATTCTGAAAAAAATCATGCTAAGAAATACAATTAAAAAAGAAAGTACACTACAATTATAATCATCCAAATCGATTGGGACCAGACCCCATTTGAATAAACAAATATTAAGATAATTAGATTTTTTTAAAAAAGTTAAATTTTAATTAATTATTGTACATTTATAATGGGAGGAAAAAATGAGACATTTCTGAAGAAAAAGAACTTTTAATCAGTTAAATGAAAAGGCAACAATTTTACATGTTAAGGTACTCAAAAGCTGTACATCAATAGAGTATATATGTGTACAGTACTGTAAATAAAAGTCATTGCTTACTGAACATCTCTATCAGAGTAAGCTTTTGCACTGCCTTCATAACTTTTCAAGCAGCCAAGTCGCACATCCGTTTGGCAATGAGAATTTGCATGTGGTCATACTCGGGCTGATGCTCTATCCAACTTAACAAAACAGGCAAATGCCTAACTAGCTGATGGTCTCTTATCTGCTTCAACTTGGACATAAAAGATAGTCTTCTTAATTAACAGTTTGAATAAGTTTACCATCATTTGCAATTTGAAATCTTGAGTCTCACTTACAACCTTTCTCCTATATATTCAGCACCACCTTCTCAACACCCAAAAATTTTCAAAAGAATGTTTTTGAATTCTCTAAAAGTGAAACCTCTCTTTCTCCTTTCTCGCTTTTTCTCATTTTCTTTCTCTTTTTCAGTCTAATTTTTTTCTTCTTCTAAAATTCAGAAAGGATTCAGATAAGTGGAGTTCTACTGTAAATACAGAAAAATACTTTTGGTATTTACTTAAGAAGCCAAAAAACACTTAAGTGAATTTGACAGTCAAGGCACCTCTGATAAAGGCATATTGTACCAAGAAGTATTTCCTACATATCGTAATTTAATCATAAAGTATTTATATAGGGACTCTACAGAATATTTTTCGTATTTAATTCCTTAAATAATTATCAGTTGTTGATTTAATTATTAAGAACAATTTATTCATGAATAATTTCTAATTTAGTCATGTTATTAAAAAGAAATCCCTTTCTTGTTTTTCATAAATTCTCTCTCTCTGTGCATATATATATATATATATATATATATACATGCATATTTTATAATCAATAATCAAGCATATTTAAGAAATTGGAGGAGAAGTGCTTACTTATATTATGTTTCTATGTTTACAGATTAATTGGACAATACTATACTTTTAAAACAATTTTACAATTCCAAACCAAACTATTTGGCTACTATATTTTATTTCTTGATCAAAGTCTTGCTTATATATTGTGGAGGACACTAGAAACACAAACATTTTATCCTTCTCAATTGTCTGGTTATTTCCAAACAGAGAAATGAAAATAGACAAGAGTTATGATTCATTGTGAGAAATGAACACTGTAATTATTAATGAATTAGTATTAATCATTTGCATACTGAAGAGAAAAAGATATTAGAATTAGATATAAGTACAGATCTGTGGTGTAAAAAAAATCTTTTTATGCTCTCAGTTTTTATCAGTTTTAAAAGAATACAAATAACAAACCACCACAAAATGCAGAAAACAAACAACCAATATGTTTTCCATATTCACTTGTCTTCTTTTCGAAATGAAAGAATTTATATTTTTAATTTTTTATTAAAAATATAAAAAATTGAACACATATTGGTTGTTTATGTTTTGTAAAGGAGAAATTAAAAATTTCCATGAATACTTCACTATTTTCTATGAATCAATTCAGAATTCCAAGAACTTAATAGATTTGCAAAATGATTAACAGATAGGGGTTGCATGAACCCTGATTTCTTTGCTTTGAAATATTCATTGATTAACAAACATTCCCCAATTAGTAATATTACCTTATGAGCAATAGAGTGCCCTTAAACAAAGTTGGTATATCCAAAAATTATTACATACTATTTAGGATTATGAATTAACTTTTAAAATAGATAAAACTAAATGAAAACTTTCAATGATTTACATAATGTAATGAAACACAAAAATGACTGTCTTAAAATTCAGGATGTAAGAAAACTATCCTAATTAGCAGAGATCTATAAAGTAAATAAATACAATGCTAACCATCAGAACTTGGTGTTGCATATATATCTCGATTGGGATCAAATCCATCACAATTTAAGGATAAATCTTCTCTAAGAGCTTGAGGAGAATCTGGAGGTGTTGGCACAGTGCCACCAACTCCACTCCCAGCAGAATCTTCATCGTCTTCTGAGCCTGGTCCATTTTCTTGACCACTACCTTCTCCCTCAGAGTTAACATTTTTCTCTTTGTCCAGTGCATCAAGTTCACTACGTTCACTATCATGAATTCCCAAACATACAGAATAATCCATCATGTTCATATTTGAAAGAAACTAAAACGAAATATTTTTTTAAAAAACTACTTTTCAATAAGAATAAATTTTATTAATAAGCAAAAAATATTTTTTAAATAAATATGCCAGTATCATATGCTATATTACTATGAATAACAAGCTATAATTTTGAAGAGATTAATTTTAAAATATAGTTTAACTAACAACTTTAAAAAAATTTATTAGTTGTCATACTTTTATTTAAAATTTTATTCCAAAATTAATCCAATTATTTTCCATACATCTTAAACCCATTCGGGATAAACGTTGCAAATATGCATCAGTGCTAGATGACCCTCAGAGCTAACACAGTATCCTTGCATTACAGTGAATCCTATACAGCGGGACGATCGCCACATATTTGCATCGTGATATTTGGAATATAATATTTACTACCAGATGGAGTTATTAATTCATGTTCCATTAAAAAAATTGCGGTGGTGGTGGGTGGGACTAATTCCCATCTGGTCTAGTGGAACTAGACCAGATCCATGAGATCATAGATAGCCAAAAAGTCCAAAAGCAGAAGTGGACTTTTCACAGACTCTTCATGAGAAAACCCCAAGCACTTCAAGAAGTGTTGCAGGCAAAACGGAGCATTGTCGCATGATGGGTATTTTCTTTCACTGTCCTCAAAGATCATACATTTCAAGTGGCCAGTAGAAAGTTGGGACAGTGTCATCTGATGTACTCTGGAGCCCTTAAATGTTGTGGCGGCTTCAGGATGTCTTTGAAAGTACCAAGTGTGAGCAGGAGGGTCAACCCAGATTTTAGAAGTAAGTTGTTTAGTAATGGAAGAGATCTCTGATGGTGTTAGTGCCATGCGATCTTCCGGGTTCAAAGGATTACTGGCGGCAGCCTTTGAAAGGTCGCCGGCTACTTCATTCCCAGGCAAACCAGCATGCGAGGGGATCCATTGGAGGTGGATTGGGTGTTGAACTGAAAGGCTTTTCAACAAGAGTAGAATACTTCTACTAGTACTGTCGCCGATGGATTGCCAATTGAAAAGGTGCTGGATCGAGGATCGACTGTCTGTAAGGATCCATATCTCCGAGAAATCATTTTGTGTATTGTTATCTAACAAAGAAAGTCCACTCATGATGGCAATGAGTTCCGTTTTGAAGACGGACGTGAGGACAGCAGTTCTTTTTTTCAAGCTTAATGGAATGGTTGGGGAGTTCAATACATACTCTGCTGCCAGTTGCATTGGTCTCCAATTTGCTTCCATCAGTATTAACCCTGGCTGCTCAGATAGGAATCTTGTCAATTGTCTCTAGAGCCAATTGTTTTTAGTAAATATGAGTGGTCCGACTTTTTACTTGCATTGAGCGTTAGGTTGGGATAGAATGTGACTCCCTGGAGGCCAAACGCAGGGTTAATCAAAGGTGTCAAGCAGAAGGGCTCAATATAAGGATACAGCAAGTTCTATAAGTGTGCTTGGGAGAATGGGTTATTACGTTTTAATCTTTGGTTATTGCTCCAATTAATTAAATATTGTAATGTTTTGTGTTGTTCTCCAAAGATGATCAGTTTATTGAAGTACTTGGTTAAGCAATACTTCCTTCTCATATGTAATGGTTGAAGGTCGCACTCGCACAGAGCTAAATTGTTGGGGCAGCTGTTGCGAAGTCCTCCAATGATCTTAGCAGCGCTCTGCTGAATTCTTTCAAGCTTTTGAAGGTTAGAATCAGAGGCACAAAAATAAATGACTGAACCAAATTCTAACAAAGGTCTAATTAAGGAAGTGTAGGTAATTTTCAGAGTAGATGCATCAGCACCCCAATCCTGCACAGAGATGTATTTTGATATATTTAGGCATTTTCTGCTACTTGTGACTAGATCTTCAATATATCAATTACAAAGAATCTCTTGATCCAAGGTAAATCCCAGATATTTGGGATGTTTTGAATATGGCAGTTCATGGTCCTTCATGAATACTTTTGGCTTAAAATTATAAAGGTGTTTATTGGTGGTGAAAAAGCTAATCACTGACATTGTGAGATTGAATGACAATTTGTGGTCTATAGCAAAATCGCTAACTCTGTCCAAAGACTGTGAAAGGGTATCCTCAATCCCCCTTCAAGTCCTGCAGGCCGCCTCAAAGAGTGCTCTTATAGCCGACGAGGGGGTGTACCTGGGCAGAATGGGTGAAGTACGTCGGGAGAATAATCTTCAGGTAGGGTCACCCAAGGCGTGAAGGTCGTTCCAATATGCTCAACTAAGGTCTGTAGGCATAGGAGCTAAGTCAGACTTCTACCTTAGGTTCTAACATAGGATAAGGTGCTCCAGGTCTCTGGATCAACAGAAGCTGTCAAATTTTCCCCTTTACCATGAGTCACAAAAAAATTGCTCTTGTACATTAATATTTCTTTCTCTGAGGTCAGAATGGGTTCGGTCAAGTATGTGACTTATAGGATTTTTGCGAACGTAAACATAAACACATGGTAAAGATATTTTTAACTCATTCTGAAGTAATTATTTTTAGTTTAAATTTTATTTTAGTATGGGTTTTTATGAGAGGTATTCTAGCATGGGTTTTACTTTGCTAGAATACCTCTCATACATTTATTTGGATACTTTTAGTTACAATAAAATACACTATACTTATATTTTTATTGATGAATAAAAATTATTTTAATTAAACTTTTTGTTTTGATTGGAATTAGGATATCTTTAATCACATATTTAAAAATGGTATCATTTTTACATAAAATGTACATTTTATCCATTATTACATATTTTGTACTTTCTCAAATTATTATGCATTAAGCTTAGTGGGAGAAAATGTCCCGGCCTGTAAGCACAGCTCCTGTGTAACAGCTCTCATCTTAAGGGAACGCCATCTTCCACAGGCTGCTGTCCCAAAAAGATTAAATGTCATAAATAAAATACAAACTAGTTCTACTAGCAAAATTTTACCAAGTTTTTATTTTATTAAATTCTTAAAATATGAAAGAGTAACTTTTTTCATAATAGTCAGAATACACAGACCTCAAAAATGAAATTTTAGGAAAGATATTAGGAACTTTGAAAAACATTACTGAAAAAATTCAAGAACAATAAGGTAACTTAAATGTTCAAATTTAAACAAAGTAATTATTATTTATAAAATATTTTTGAAATATATTAGAGTCTGATGATATAAAATAAAACTGAAGTGAAATAAAAGACTAATTTCCATAAATGTTTCAATCCCTATACATTAAGCAGTACAAAATGTGACAAGGGGAATAACTCTTTCATCTTATATTTTCTATATTAATGAGAATAAAATTACAGGATTTTATAGTTACAACCAATCTATAATTTCTTATAAATATTTAATATAGTAAACTCTCGATTATCCACTATGACTCAATTAAAAAAAAAAAAAACTTCAATTGTTAATAATAAAGTGTTGCAGTGAAACAAGCAAACTTAGAACTGATCAAATTTGAGAATAATTTTTACTATATAATTTTATTATTCCTCAGACAATAAGCGTGTTTGTTAGCTACTGAGTATATAAATGTTTCAACTACATATTTGTGTTAACTTACTCCCTTTGTTCTAAATTTTGTGGATTATTTATAATAACTCTGCTTCTCACTTCCACAGATAATTAAGAATCTACTATACTTGTTGACTATTATGAAATTTTAGGTAATTGATTTTCAAAGAGTCAAATTTCATTTTTACTAATTCTACTTAAGCCAAGAACTGATACTTCAATTTAACATTGTCACATTTTAAATTAATATCAATATTTTAAATACAATAAAATTAAAATAAATTCAAATTGTAAAAACTTCTTTACTTGGACTACAGTAATTATTGCAGTTTAAAGCTAAGTTTCTTTATATTCATTAAAAAATATATTAATGTTTAAAAAAATCTGTAACAATTATTAACTATGATAATCAATGTTAAAATGAATTTTTAAAAGAATATGTACCTCAAAAAATAAACTATTAATTCTTCAATAAAAATTTTAAAAAATTAAAGAACAAATTGATACTGATAAAATAAGATTAAAAATTTTGAAAAATAATTACTTTGTTATAACTGTCAAATAATTAAAAAAATGCAACTAAAAAATTTCTACTAATTATTCAGTTTAAAAAAACTGGTTTTACATTATAACTCTAATCAAAGATCTGATCATTAACAAAAGAACATTAATAATAGCATGATTTTAGCAGTGAATTTGCAACATAATTATTTGAATTTACACAAATGACCATAAGAGAATCATGCAGAATTGAGCTCTTTCAATTAGGAATTTTCACATATTTTTCTTAAAATTTTAAATTATTTTAATAATGTCATTTTAAAACCAAAAGAAAAAAATTTTTTTACATTACATTTTCATAATAAGACTTTTTTCATATTAAAAGCTTGCTAAATGATGAGAATTAATTTAAATTATACAATTAGTAGATTGAATTGCAGGACCCTTGCTCATGAAAACAGATATGGGCTGTTGGGCCACTGAATTTAGTAGACAATGCATTACTTAAAATAAATAACAAAAATCATTATCTTTAAAAACATGTAATGTAAATTAGGAATAAGATAACTCTGAAATATTAAATTGATTTAAGTGCTAACTTAAAAGGGGTGAAATATTATGGTTAAAAATCGAACAAAATTTATTTGTGTACCAGTTCAGTAAATAATATAAAAATTTGCAAGAAATTATCATACAAGTGTAAGACCTTTATCAGAGATGCAAATTTTTATAATATTATATTAAAATTTTCATTTTTATTTAAAATAAACTATTTCAATAAAACTTTATAAATTTCTTTTGAAAATATTATACACATATAATGTATTAAATAATCTATAAAAATTACACTGGAAATTCAGGAAGCTTCAATATTATTTGGCAAATAATCACTTAAATATGTTCTTAATATTTAATTTTTAACCAAATGAGCTTTCAGAATATTACTTTAAGAGTAGAGATTGAAACTATCAAATAAAATCATTTTAAAAAATTGCTATTTTTTTTTTAAATTTTTACCAGTATGGCAATATAAAAAAAATTGGACTAAACAATGTCTACTATTATTATATTTGCTACATTTTGACCTATTAAAATAATAGGAAAGGGAGAATGCATGAATTTCTCAACTCATATCTCCACACACTAATTCAGCACAAATAAAATATTAGTAAAATCTTACAGTGACATCAGCATTCAATGTTTCTAAAAGTTTTTCTTTGGCTTCAGCACCAATAAACATTTTGCAACCATCTTTGATGAAATCATTATCCTTCAAAACTGGCATATCTTTTTCCTAAAATGTAAATAAATTTACAAAAATATAAAACTTCACATTTTAAAAGTGCAGAAGACAAGTGTTTAAAGATAAATAAAAAGAAAAATTTTATTTGAGAATTAAGTACATTCAATATTGTGCATTCATACTATTAGGGTCTAGTGAACCATTATCATACATATTTTTAAAGTAAACTTCCAATGAAATCTTTATTCATTTAATTCTTAGCAATCTAAAAATTTAAAGTCCTTTGAAATTTAAAAATTGGCATCCAAAAAATATAAATTAAAAAAAATAAGGTAGTACAACTGCTGATATATCCTTTTTAGTTACACTTATTTTTTAAGTATATAATAACTACACATTAAGCATCATATAATTGCAAATCATAAAAGCAATATATAATTTTAAAAAGTTCTATAAGAAAATAAGAAATTTTCAATTAAATCAAGATTTAAAACACAATAAAAAATCTATTTTTAAGTTTCATAATAATAAATCAAAATTTAATTAGAATCATGATTTACAGCAAATTTACTTAAATATATTTTTCATCATTAATAATGCTAATGACTACATGAAAACCCTTTAAAAAATACTTTGCAATTAACTCATGAATAAAAATTTTTTTAAATTTTATCAAATATACTAAATTATATATTTGTAACAGTTAACATAAAAAAGTTCCTACAGTAATTTATGGACAAAATCTCTAAGAATCTCTAATTTTCATATGTAAAATAATTACTTAAAAAGTGAATTGTCTAAAATTTTTCTTTTAATTTTTTTGAAAATTTACAGTTTGTAATTACAAATCTTAAGTAGAATATTTCAAACAAAATTTACATTAATCGAATAGTAATTTAAATGCATACCTTTTCTTTATCACTAGCTTCTCGATCAACAGTAGATCCCTTAAAAATATCAAATTTAATATTGAAATTTTACATATTTTTACAATATTTCAAACATAAAAATATAGATATGAAAATTTTTTCATGAAATATTAAAGAAAATAATCAATTGCAAACAAGGTATCTATTAGTGAACAGATAAGAAATAAATTGTGGCCCAAATAGATAAGTTATGATTTTTTAATGATCTACTGCAAACTTGATTAATCTATTTATGTAAAGTTAATGATTGCACTTGTTAGCCAAGACTACAGCATAAATGTTTAGCTGCTAGCTCAGCTTTTTAAGAGATGGAAAAAAATTACATAATCAAATAATTTATGTATTGAATTTTCCCTTCAGTAATTCAAATGTAAAAAGGAAAACGTTTTAGTAAATATTTCTAATAATTTAAAAAGTTATTTTAAATTAATAATGAAATAAAAATGAGGTTACAGATTATACAATTTGTTTTCTCAGTATGAAACATATGCATAAAAATACATAAATATGAAAATTACAAGAATATTTTTATCAGTCGAACATATAGGGTAATAACAAATATTTTATAAATAATTGATAATGAATTCTTTTATATAGAATTGAACAAAAATTCAGACTTAAAATTTATTATATAAATAATTAAATATACAATGTTTGCAAAGAAATGCAAATATTATATATTTAATTGTTTATATAATAAATTTTAAGTCTGAATTTTTTGTCAAATTTACTCAAGTTATATTAAATTTACTTGCTATACAAGTTATAATAACTATAAAACAAGTTATAATATAACTATACAAGTTATATTAATTGAGTAAATTATATTAAATTTACTCAAGTTATAAAACTCTTACAAGTTATAAGAGTACATCTTACTCAATTATTGATATTATTAAGTAAAAAATTAGCATTGAATAAATATTAAATAATAAACCAAAACAATTATACTTGTTTTATATTACTTTAATACTTTATCCCCTCAATGTACTTAGGCATAAATTTGAACCTTTCTTAATGAACATTATTTATTCTTAATTTCATTTACAATGCAAAAACAAGATTTTTCCAATTTTTTTTCACTGGTATTGTTGGATTTAAAACTATTAGAACCATTTGAATTTTTTCTAATGCATTCCATTTAAAAAACATAAAAAATTAATTATAATACAATTTAGTTAATATTTTAATTAATATAAATTGTTTATTATAATATTTATGAGAAAATCCCTTCAAGGTTTTTGCTTTTGATTACTTTCTCACTTCTGGTTATAAAACAGCATCATCAAATAAATTTTTAATACAAATGACTGCAGCTCTTTGAGAATTCTCAACACATAATGAAAGTTACCCAAACTTTAAGCATTTTTCCATATTTCATTGTAAGATAGTTGAATTAAAATTCTTAATTCCTCTACACAGAAGAAATCTCATCCGAAAATTCTTGTTGATAATCACAATGTAGCTTCAAATGTTACTGAGTGGTCACTTTGTTGTTAGCTTCAGTTAGTTCATTTAAGTTATCCCTATCAATCTCTAGAATCAAAATTTTGGACCAAAACAAAATCTTGAATACAGGTTCTTTAGGCACTCTTACAAACCACTTGGAATTTCATTTCACAATGCTATAAATACAAAATTCCATCCATGAAAAAAATACATTATGTCAAATAACTGGAGTCTGGCAATGATGAAAAAATGAAGTTTCCTAAATTGTGGAAAAATTAGTTCTTTGAACTACTTCAAAAAGTTCTAAGAGTTTTATGGCTGAACTTAATGAATATAAATTCTTCAAGATCTTTTGATTCTAGTGGATGTGCAAGAATATTGACTGTAAAAAAGGAAAAAATAGAGCAGTAAATATAGCACAACTTCTTTTTCTACCAAATTATAAACCCTGCATTAATCCAATGACTAAAAGCAAATTTTCTTGTTGGAGTCCACTTACCTGCTTTACTGAAATCTTTGTTTTGTTCAAACAATTTGACAATTTCTTACATATTCTAGGAATATAAAAGATGCTGATTTGTAAGAAAATAAATTTCAGCAATGCAAATTATAAAATCACTGGGGTTTTTCCTGTACAACATACATTGATATTAATTTTTGAGACTAAAATGATGAATTTTTCCAATGGAATTCAAATTAATTTTATTAACAAGTTATATTTATACATTTCAAATTTTACAATGTATAAATATAACTTGTTGCATATTTTTTAAAAAAAATTAAATGTTGTTATATATGTATGATCTCAAGATATTTGAATTGCATTTTACAGATTATAAGCCAACACTTTGGCCATTTCCATCTGGACACCATCTACATTTAAAGGATTTTAGCATCATAAGATTCCAAAGGTAATGTTACAACGCCCCTACTTGATATCTATTCAGTAAAAATCTCTAAAGATTTTATACTTTAATTTGTAGCACAAATTTCTATTTTGGTGAAGTTATTTATGTAAAGTTTCATTGTAACTGATAACAAGATTCTCTTCTTCATTCAACATTGGTTTTGCTTTTTAATTTATATACATACATATTTAGATATGTGTGTGAGAGAGAGAAAGAGATGAAGAAATGTTAATGAAAACTTCTAAATCTTTTCAAGAAAAATTTGATTTTTTTTTCTTTTCTTTTATTAACAGTTCATAGTCAAATCCAAAATTTTTCGGAAATATTACAGTAAGCTCTTTTAAAACAATGAAAACAAACTCATAAAATTTTAATCACAAGAAAATTTAAAATGACCAATTACCCATTTAACAAGAACTCCACATTATGAAAAGCAAAAATTTATTTGCAAAATAACTAATGGTCTAAGAAATTTACATGACAAATTACATTAGAGCTGCAGAATATATTACTATTACAAAAAATAGAAATAAACTAATATTTGGATTGGCTACTTACATATAATTATAATATTGCAATGACAAAAGAATTTACTAAAACATAAAGGAAAATTAATTAACATGAAAATTTAAGGGCATGTTAAAATGTATTTTAAAACAATACATGTTTAATTCTTTGATGTCCAGCTTCAAGAAAATATTCACTATATACAAAATTTCAAAAATAGAAAATCCTTATATATTTTTAAACACAAAGTGGTATACTTAGATAATCAATATTTAATGAATTGTTTACTCTTATTTGATATAACTTTTAAAAATAGGTAATTGTTATTAATCTTATTGTTAAAAATTTTAATACTCAATTTTGACTTTATTTATTCATTCTATTATACAGCTTATAATTTCTAAAATATGTTTCTAATTTATTTAAATATTTTTAAAATGTTTATTAAAATTAATTTTTAGTATTTATATTGATATTTCTTTTAACAAATAAAAAACCCTAAAATAGATCATATAAAAATACTATTGGAAGGTCAACTAAGAGAAAGAATAAAACTACTTGATCAATGTTTCATGGCAAAAATACTGTTTACATATTTGTGTGCACTAAAATTAATTCAGATTAAAAAAGAAAATTTAATGATGTCATCAATAATGCCAAAAACTGAAAAATTATAGTGAAACCATGCTTTCATTATATGTAAGAAGAATAGGCAGTCAAAAAAAAGCAAATTTATAATAAAGAATATTTTTCTTAATACTATTCATAACTAACTCACATTATATTTTATTTCAATAGTTACAATAAACCCTTTATAAGCAGTTGCTGCAATAATTTTTTTATTTTGGATTACTTCATGTTTTTAATCTAATTAGAAATAAACAAGTCTTAAATTTAACAAAAAAAATAGCTTTGTATAAAAATTTAAAAAAATTATGCGGGTTTGTCATTCGTTCTCATGACCTTGTTATTAAAAAATTTTGTGATTTCCTTCTAAATTAAAATATAAAAATAAACTATATAAATTTAATATGAGAATTAAATAATGATATAAATATATATGTTAGACAAACGAAATAAATTATTTACCTTTAAATCATATTTTTTGTGAATTTTCAAACGAGTAGTGAAAATATTGCGCATTACAACAACATACGTTTCCACACCTTCAACAGTTAATCTATACATTCCTAAGTATTGAGGTAACAAAGTTTTTCCATGTCTTTCGACAATATACTGCATAAAATAAGGAAGTTGGTTAGACAGAAAAAATATATTTAAAAAAGAAAATAGCAATAATTTAAATATATTTGATTGAACATGGTAAAAAATATTTTTTCTTTCATAAACAGAAAAAAATACAGATGTGTATTTTTACACAGATAGCAAAAAAATTGAAATTATAGACATTTAATAATTAATGAATTAAAAATTAAGCATGTGTATTAAAAATATCAATTTAGCAAAGATAGTAGTTTAATTTTTTTTAAACATGCAGGTAAGCTAATGTTAGCAACTTTATAATTTACATTCTTGTTACTCAAAGAAGTGATGAAAATATGTGTAAAATGTAAGCAGAATTGCAACCAATTTTTGTTTTTAATTGGTAAAATATGCAAATGACATCAAGAAGTTTTAAGCTTGGAAATTTAGATGGAAAAAATTTGCTTTTCAAACACATCAGTATTAAAATAAATAATTAAATGCTTACCAATTATTTTTTTAATTAATTGTCAATAATATATCTAAATGTGGGAGTTTATTAAATTGAAGTACACTATTATCAGTTTGTTTTAAAATATATAATCAAACTATTGCTGAGCTTTGATAACATAACTGTCATTTTGTATCGTATAACAATAGTAGCTACAAAGACCCTTTTTTAGTTCAATATTATATATATATATATATATATATATATATATTTACTTAGTAAACTCTAAAAGTAATTAAACTCTAGGACAAAAGAAAGATTAATCTGAAGGAGACAAAAATTAGTACTTGTGAATAAATGAAAAATAAAGTATTACAATTTTAGAAAATTGAATGATTTATTCAAGAAAAAGCTTCAGAAAGTCAATAATGCTTAAGTCTTCTACTGGCCTTTAAGCTAGCAGTTTATTCAACTAGATATTAACCGATAGTTTGTGCATGTCCTGTGGGATATTGTGGAAAATTCTGTTTAATTTAATAAGATTGTCAAGGTATAGAGTTGGTCAAAGAATCCAGCTCATAATGTTTCAAACACACTTAATGGAGGAGAGGTCCTGCAATTTTGTTTGCTCAAGTGTGTTAGATAAGCATGAAGGCAAGTAGAATTTATCACTGCACGTGAGAAGCATTGCTTTGTTGAAATGAAATGTCTAAATGTTCTGATTTTATGGAGCACAGAATATTGACATTCCACTATAGTATAATCGCATTAACTAATAGCATAACACATAACTGTATAGCACTCTTATAATTATAATAATGATATAAATATATAATATATAAAATAATAAAAATAATAATATAATAAATAATGAAATAAAATACTAATGGCAATACCTGACACAAACTTGTAGCTTACATTAGTTTCTGATATAAATTTGTCCAAATGCTCTCATGTAAAGAAATTAAAATTATAAAGATCATAATAAAAATGTTATTGTCATCTCATAGTATCTGCATATTTGAGAAAAATTATCATGCAATCTATGAAATAATCTTAATTTTTGTAAGTTCAAATAATGTTCATGTATAACTATGATTTAAAGATTATATTTAAAAATAATTCTTGTAGTCCAGTAGAATGTAAACTGTTTTTAATCAGAGTAAAAAATTCTGTCAAGATCATAAAGTGAATGCTGCAATAGTAAGTCATCAGGAAAAATCTGATGACACTTTTTGCCTAACCACTGGCCACAATTGCCTCTCTAAACAGCTATATTGAATAAAAATACTGTCAAGTCCTTTTTGCAAAATGTGGAATATACAAGAAGAGGTGGATGCGAACCTTTTGAGTTGCCCAGTACTGAACTTAGGACTCTTGTGGGAGAGATACTGAAGAACTCTGCACATGATGAGCAATTTATGGATTTACTGTAGCTTCAGTTATATTATTTTTAGTTGTTCTAGTTTTATTGCTTTTTTTTATTTTTTATTTTGACTTAAGTGTCTTCTGTCATAAAAAAATACTGTTATTGCGCACAAGTTTATATAAAATAAACAAGAAATAGTATTTGTTAATATTATGTAGTTTCTTAATATATAATATAGAGCTGAAGAATCAGAGACATACTTGCATAATGAGTCAGAAAGTAACTAAGTGTAAAAAGAAATAGTGGAAAAATGACAAAATTCACACACATATAATATGATTTTTAGCTTTAAAATCAGAAGTTTCTATATATATGAAGAAATGCTCAAATCTACTTTGTGAAAGAAATGTGGCCAGTTATATTATTTAGCAGATTTGTACTAGAAAACCATAACTATATTAAAAAATATATTTTACTACTGATTCAATTTAGAAAGGTTTGGTTTGTTTGTCGCTCAACGGTCATTTTCTGCACACGAAGGCTAATTAGACCGGGACCTACGGTTTAATGTGGATTCTGAACCACTACAAACATCCATGCCCAAGGTAGGATTCGAACCCACGGACTGTTGAGCCAAAGGCAAGAGCGCTAACCATTTGGCTGCCAGCTCGGCTCAATTTAGAAAGAGTAATTTTAGTAATATACTAGAAAGAAAGGATTGCACATTTATACATTAAAAAAAACATAAGCACAATTAAATTGAAGTGACAATAACTCAGATGTTTCCTCTCAATGGAACAATTTTGTTTATATCCGAGGAAGACAATTGTCAATTAATAAAAAAATATAATAGCATTATAATAAACTATGATTCACTAAAGAAATGAAAACAGTGTCTAGAATTGAATTTCAAAAAATTTCCTGTGAACATTCTTTGAGATTGCAAACCATAAGCACAATTTTTATCAAGCTGTGGGCTTGCAATAAAACTTTGTTTTTTTTATGCTTTATTACTAAAATTTTGGCATTTGTAACTAACTCTAATTAAAAAGATACACATTTGATAAGATGTTTTGGGTTATCTATTGATAACGGAAAACATTTCAATTTAAAATTAAATTTTTTAACTCTATTATAAATGCACCAATTATAATTTCTTTTATCAACATTCAATTTGAGAACCAAGCTTAAACTTAAAATATTTTAATTAAATGAAAAAAATGCAAATTAAAAGTGAGAAAATTCTGCAACAATCCAAATTCTGAAGTTAATGTTTTTAAAAAGATGTAAGTTTATGTTTTCTTTTTAGTCTCTCCAGAAGCATAAAATGTTATCAGAAAAACTTACTGCGAAACCACACATGTTAGCAACCAAGCACTGTCTTCACATGTAATTATATTTGATATAAACTAAATTTTTATAACCTTTAGAAAACACTCATTTTAAAATATTATTTATGAAATGCTACAAGAAATATGACTATAATGTCTAAAATAAATATTCTTAACAACCAAATTATTAATATTAAGATTATTAGATTAATTTTAAGCTTTGAAATATTGTAAAAACTTTAAATTTTTAATTAATTAAATTCTGAAGCATTATCTGATAAGATAATGCTCGAGGATAGAAACCATTCTATTATTGATCAATGTAATATTTACAAACAATATTTATAAAAATAAGATAATCTATGAAATAAAAAAATGAAAATTTACAGTAAATAGCAGAGTAAAAATTTATATAAAACTATTTTTATTGAAATATTATAAAAAGAAATTTATGAAACAAGCACTTACGGGATGATATTGCTTTAAAAGGCTGTGCATTTGTTCAACTTCTTCACTTTGAAGTGTCTTCATCATGAAGAGACGATCATAAGACTGATAAAATTTAGCACCACTTCGCCCTGGTGAATGAATAGCAATTGGCTGAGACTTTGTAAGTGAATTCTAATATAAATAATATATAAATTAATAAATTTTATCACATTCATTTTCACTGTTTACATTGAATCTTAGTAGTATTAATACTTAGAAAGTTACTAATATTTATCACCATATAATCTGCATCATCTATACTAAATCGTTCCCTTAAATTTCGAAAAACCAGTGGGCAGTATTCTTTGACTTTAAAATGACTTGGCATGCTTTCTCTATATTAAGAAAAACATATTATACTTTTCATAGATAAAATTAAATATCTTGGAAGAGCTTAAAATTACAAACATCTTACTTGTTGAAATGATGATTGTCAACTTTTATTTTACTAAAAGCTTTGAAATCATCAGGAAGAAGCATTACAGGTACATTAACATGAGTCAATTCATTTATCTGTAATATTTATAATAAAATTAATCAAATTTAAAAAGTAATTAACTTTAATTAGCTTTTAAAACATATAAATCTTAAATTGAAAAAATACTCTTACAACACAGCACAATTAATCTAAATATCAAGATACTTCTGATTGATTTCAAAACAAAGTGCAAAAGGTAGTGGAAAGATTTTATTTTCTAAAATCAATTTAATATTATGAAATATTCAATAAACATGCAAAAAATCTCAGATTGCATTACGCATTGTCATAAAATATAAATCTAAGATTCAAATATTTATTCATATTGTTTTGAGTCTTTTACATTAAAATTTTCTGTAAATATAAAGGGAAATAATATTAACAATTAATAAATAAATTTTCTTTACTTATAACAATATTACTAACAGCAATACAACCAGCTTTAAAAGCAATATTACTAACTGAGCTGCATCTATAGAATATATCGCCAAAATTTTCTTTAAATTATAGTTTTCCCCTTTTATTACAATCACTCCCCTATGGAAATATAATAATGACCATAACATTCAAAATGCTAAGCAAAACACAAATACTTAATATCACATTTAAAGAGATTAATTAATAGTTAAACCCATAAAAATATCTTTAAAAAAATTGAAACTTAATTGCATTTATAATTCTAATGAAGTTTCACAATTCTGCCACTATTTAGAAAATTTTTAATTATTTATTTAGAAAAATAACTTAAATACAAATAATAGAAAAAAAAAATGCAAAAAAACTGACAAATTATAAAATTTTTTATAGGAGTTAAATTTAACTCCTAATCATACACAAATGTTATTGAATGAACATAGAATTTTCATTCATAATATATTAAAAAGCCAAGTACATAATTTTAAAGCAATTACATACAAAATTGATTTTTTACTTTTTTCCAACACTTTTTAGTAAAATGATAATTGTCTAGCAGTAAAATTAAAATCTAGGTAGTATGAAATACCATCTGAATTATCCAGAATTTTACAGGTATTTTAAATTATAAATATAACATTCAGAAAAATATAAAATTAGAAACAAAATACAATGTCACTAACAATACATTTTCTTAAAATATTATCTCATGTTGAACAAGACTTATTTACTCATGGGAATGTTTACATATATATTAAATTCTTATAAACATTACATATATATATATATATATATATATATATATATATATATATATATATATATATATATATATATATATATATATATATATGTTGTATTAATGGTAAAAAAATTCCCAGTTCTAAATTTTACTCACTAAAATTTCAAAAATTATATAAACAATAAAAATATTCATTACAATCCCAGAATCATATTTCTATTTCAGAAAGGTGTCTTCATTTTTGAAGTAGATTTTGTTATATTTAAACAAAAAATTCTAACATAATGTCATTATATTTGCAAAGAAAGTAATCTAAATTTTAGATTTAAATATAACTACACCACATTGCTCTAAAATTAGTAAAAATAATATATTTTTTTGTTATCAAAACTGGCATTTTTAAGAAAGAAATTTCTATATTTTCAATAGGGTTTCATAAATTTTTTCAAAATAATTCAAAATTAATTTAAAATTTTGCTGTGATTTAACTTCTATAATTAATACTGCATCATCACACCTTTCATAAATATTATATTATATTATAAATATCTTATATTATAAATATTAATAAATATCTCATTCTTAGCTTTTAAAATTTGAATGTAATAATCAACACAAAGTGATATTAATTGTTGATTTAACTTTAAATTATGGTCAAATTAATTTTTCCTTCTCTTTCCAATCAAAAAATCTAGATCTTTCTGTTTTTAATAATTTATTAAAATTAATTTATAAAGCAATCATTAAATTTTTTTAAACAAATTTCTTTTTAAAATTAAGACTCACCTATTTCTATCCCTAAATATTTAATAGTTCACTGTTAAATTATTAATAGATAGTTATATAACAAATTATATACCTATATCCATTTTTAAAATTTAACTAGAATCAATTCAGGTTTTGTACTCGTAACTAATTAACATTTGTAAAAATAAACATGTATTTATAAGTTATTTAGTTATCAAATATTTTTAATTAATATTTATATAGCTGGAAAAGGTTGAGCATGTACACATAAACAGGCATGTGTATATCAGAAATAAAAAAAATATAGAAAATCATTAGTTTTCAACTCTTTCCTTTTAAAAGTAAAAAATTATTCTATATAAAGAAATCAATTATAATGCAATTTGATTAATAATATTGCTGATATAAATTTTCTTTAATTATAACAATGTTACTAATAGCAATACAACCAACTTTAAAAGCAATATTACTGACTGAGTTACATCGACAGAATCTATCGCCAAAATTTTCTTTATAGTTTTCCCCTTTTATTACAATTACTCCCCTATAATATTCTTCAAACTTTTAACTTTTGGTTTTTCTGTTCATCTTCCCAGAAATACCTTAAAAATTATCACATTTTGACTACATTCTACAAGCTATTACAGATGCCAAATGCACCAAATCGGTGGATTAATAAAGCGGAGTGAATTCCAGTAATTGTATGACTTAACTTGTGATGTGTACATGCATAGAATTTATTTGGAGTTATAGTAACCCTTGAAAGTTATTAAACTAAAAATTTCAATTTTATTATTTGTGTGCAGTAATTAAAAAGCGTGGATAATAATAAATTGATTTTTTTTTTATTATTATTCTTTTCCAAATGATAAGGTGAGTACATTTACTTTATTTTTTTTCATTGCTCAATGGTCGCTTTTGCACATGAGGGATTTTTAGAGCAGGACTTAAAGTAGGTTCTGAATTACTACAAACATCAATGCCGAGGAGGGATTTGAACCCATGGACTGTTGAAACGAAGGTAAGATCTCTAACCACTCGGACTTTTACTTTATGCATTATTGAACTAAATTTGTGTTGTACCTAATTATTTATGTAATTTATTAAGTAATTATAGAAATATTTGACATATCTGTATTTAGATTTTCTGTAGATTGTAATGTATGCTAATTAGAAACTTTAGTTTTCATATAAATGTAAATTATTTACATTACTGATTTGGCTGTATTACACAGTTGCCTCACAGGCTAGATTACATTTGTACCTTTTTCAAAGTGTGTACCACAGCCTAGTAAATTAAAAACTGAATTTTCATTAAAATATATATTATTTATATTACTGACTTAATTTTGTTGTTAAAAATATTTCCATGGTATAAGTAATTGTAGTGAAACATATAAAATTTTTATATTTAAACTCAAAATTAGAATGAGACTGCAATATTCAAAGTTTGAGTGCAATTGGGATTTTGAAAACTGGATATTGCATGAAATGACAAACAGTCACAGTACTTAGCATAAAAATTGAAAATTGTATCACAACCATACTGGCTTAGAAGATTTTACCCACATTTTCACCTTTTTAATTTAAATTATCAATTTAAAACATGATTCAAAGCATTTTATACATATTTTTCATTCAGATTAATATTTCAAATGATGGTGAACAAGAATATTAGTTTCATTAAAAACTGTATGAGAATAACTTGCATATTTAAATTTTTAAGTGATATAAGAAATATCTTACTTATATAAAACAGTCTGTAAATAATAAGTTTTGCTGCAATAATTATTTTCCTAAAACAATTCTATATTAAAGAAAAACTATCTCAAACAATACTTGAATTTTTATAAAATAAAATAATAATTTTTAATGAAAATAAAACATCATAAAATGAGATAAATCTTACTGTATGATTTACTCCCCACATCAATACACTGATCAATGGTTCATTGGCACGAAATAACTTTGCTTTTTGATATTTTGGTTTAAAGTGTTTCTTCTTTAATTTACTGCTTCCTTTTTGAGTAAGTGATGCCATCTAAAATGATTATAAAAAAAGGTTACACAGAAATCTTCATATGAATCTAAAAATCTCATTTCAGTTTAACAAGTCTAAGGTTTTAAAAAATAGAAAAAATTATAATACATTAGCATTCACTGCAAATATATAAAATATATTTTAAAATTAATGAGATATTATTTACTAAAAAACATATTAAAAACAAAGAAATTTTCTTTAACACACATTACTGCAAAATAAAAGCGCTATAGTATTTAAAAAAAATAATTTGTAATTTTCTTAAAAATATTATATCTAAAATTAGAATATTATATAGAAAAAGTAAAAATATAATAACTTTAGGATTTATTAAAAGAACATCCTTTTAGAAACCTTTCTATCTGTTTAAGGACAATTGAGCATGAGGAAAGGTGGTCACATATGCAGTCCACTTATTCACTCTTATTTGTAGTCATATTTATTTTGACTACATATTTAATCCTAATATTTATTCATATTTTCAAGAGTTTCTATTGGTTATAAAAGTTTGCTATTGGTATTACAAATGAGCAAAACTTCAAAAAAGATCATGTTTTTAAGCAAAGTGGTTTATTTGAGTAGTTGTGAATTCAAAGGAAACATTCAGATTTATATTTTTTTACCCAAATTTATGATGATGTTTATAGAGACCTAACATTATCACAAAACCTCATGTGACTATTAGACTGTATACACAAGTAACTTTATCATTTCAAATAATAGATAAGGACTTCTTTTCAATAGCAATATGCTTCAAAAGAAATAATGACTCTCTTTAGTGGAGAGCAGTTGAAAACTTTTTGCATGTGTGTGTTGCTAACAATAAATATATTAAGTCATGTTGTCTACCATAACTAATAAGAAAACATGTATTCTTAAACTAGTAATTAAAAAAAATGCTGAGAAATTTCATTACCTTTACTTTATACTTTTTATAAGTTCAGCACTTTTTAGTGAAATAATGAAGCAGAAAACACAGTGATTTAGTCTCTACATGCTCCTTCACTTTTACAAAATGTTAATTTCTTTAGATGATGTTCAAAGTTTACAATAACTTTCTTTTAATGTTTATCAATTATAGAATCAATAACAGTTTCTCTGACCCCACCTCCTTCAGGCTGCATATTTAACTTTAAAGACATGATTTGCAAGATATCTCCCTTTCAAGATGTTATCACAGGCCTTTCAAATATAACTTAAGACTTCATATATACAATAAAGTTATAATAAGTCATAGCTCTAAAATATCCCAAACAAACTTCAAAATTAATAAAATGCTGGTAAAAGACATTTCAGAACTTCCTGATCATGTCAGAACAAAATATTTTGACCTTCCAAAATGAAATATAGAATTTAATATAAGTTTTGATTTCAATAGTGATCTTGCTTTTTTATTATTGATATTTTCATCAATTTACCACCTATGGCATGTGTGTACTGAGGAAGTCAGACTCCACACCAAAATATGGTTCACTTGAAAAGCAGTGGAGCAACGCACCCCATATTGCCAGTCTAGCTGGCACACGACAACAACAACATCAATTTTATATATAAAATGACTTAGCAATTTGAAAAAATTAGTCATTTACAGGATGATCATAACAGTTTTGTTTTGGTGAAAAAAGACTGAAATAATTGTTAGAATTCATACCTTTTTATTATAGAATTTGCTAGATTCAACATTATAATCATGTCTGATAAAATCCTAATAGATTGTATACTAATTTTGGTTTATTTTACTATACAAATGGAATTTCTATTGTTAATATAGTATTATTATAATTATATCACTTTGATGTACTCACACAGGGTTTCAATAATTTTTGTTGAATGGATATGCAGCCTTAAATATTACACTTACAATTTAACTTCCCTAAATGTGATTTCTATCAAGACTAACTTCCATTACTAAAGAAAACTGAAATCTAACTAATATTATCTTGGTGCACATAAAAATCTTTAGCAGTCGCAAAGTAGATTTCTTGTTCAGATGGTATCATTGTTAATATTCCATTAAACAAAATATTATCATTCAAATCTTAAATTTGAAATAGAATATTGAAAAATGAACACCCTTGTTCCAATAATAAAGTATTTTTTGCAGTCACATCACTTTTTTATGGATATTAAAGCAGTCTGCTAAATTCACTGTGATCGCAATTAAAGATACTTTTTCAACTCTCAATTCTTCCCACACAACATTCTATAACATAGTCATAAATTGGACTATAAACTTGGCAATAAATTTGGTTAATTGCACTATTTGCTAGTTACTTGATACAGCTCTTTTTTATATGAAAAGCCAAACATAAAACTGACTGAACTTTATTAATATTTACTCTTCGGCCCAGTGGATAAAACAAGAACATTGTAATAAATCTTACTTTTCATTGTTAAGATAAAACACAATTAGAAGTTCTAGCTATTAAAATATTTAAGCTCTTTATATAGAATCAAAAATTCTTTTGATGAAATTAAAATTTAAGTTTAAAAAATATTGTTCATAAAATTATTGCAATAATATTAAGATATTTAATGTAAATATTTTATTTCATATTACTTCATATATTCAATATCAATATAATACATTGAATGCATTATAAAAATATTTTAAAAACATCAGCATTGTCTTAACATTATTTCTTAGCTGTTGATCCTGGCCAAAAACATTTTTAATTTATTGTTTAGAATTTAATGCTAGTTATAAAAGGCTTTTACTCAGATTCATAAAAGAGGAATTAAAAGTCATTTCAATTAATAATTTAAGGCTATTTTGCTGGATGGTTAACCTTAATAAGAGAAATCTTTTTAGACTTGCAAAATTTATAAATTTTCTATGTTAATTAAAATTTACAAAAATGTCTCCATTACTTAATATTAGAGACAACTTTTGAAAATAATAGTAGGCATAAAAGCATGTGAGTTTAAAATATGCAAAAACTATAATGAGGTTATTAAACATATAATTAAATAAAAGCCAACAGAAAAAATTGAACCGACATGCATGACATCAGCTGAGAATAAGTACAGAATGAACTGCTCAGTCTTTAATGCAATTCTTTCTTGTAACAGTGTGGATCTAAGGCTCACTGTAAACGAGACAACATTTTATGTTATGCATTCACTTTCTTCTTGAAGATTAATGATAGACCTAAATACTACAGATGGAAGAATTGCCTTCATGTAAATTTAACCAGGCTCAAAATGAAAAGCCAGAAACCAATTTTAAGATCAGAAAAAACTTGTGAAAAAAGAGAGGGAGCAAAAAGTTATAGAACCAATGTTGATAAACTGAGTCATAAAAATTATAATTTTATTAACTGTTAAATGCTAATTTTGACATAATGATGTTAATAAAAAGTCAAGACATTGAGTTTAAAGGCTATTCAGTAATATTTCAAAATAGTTTCATGATAAATTTTCTAACAAAAAATGATAAAGCAAATAAAGAAAATGTTGATATTTACAGTTTACAAAAATTAAATATTATGTATAATAGGCAAATGTAGAAAAAGAATTTTTAATATGTTAATACTTCTTTTTGTTTTGATTTTTTGATGTGGATTTATATAGATATAGAAAACTAAGAAATTAGTTTTGGTAACATTTGAATACTTATGACATAGTAAATTTAAGGTCTTTAGAGATGTTAGAAAATTTTAGTAAATTTATTTTTCAGAATTTATATAAATTTTATAAATTAAATTTGTAAATTCTTGCTTTTTATGTTATGTTTATGTATTTGCCAATTTGAGATTACCATTTCCTTCATTCTTGCTTAGGCTAATTCTTGGGGACGATTATAAAAACCTCATTTTGTCATTAGCAATAATTTGACATTAAGCGTTAATGCCTTAATTTGTTGTTCATAACATTTGTGGAAATTTTGATAAACTTATGACACATTATTTCCTATAGTAAATCTATTTGTTGGATTAGTTTTATAATTATTGTATTAGTAGTATTTGTTGAATTTCTTAGTAAGCATATATATAATAACAAAACATACATAACACATGAGGAATAAAAATATATACACCTTAAAAATCTATAAATAATAAAATTTTAGTTGTTTGTTGTGTTGTAAATCTAAGAATCTAAATTTATTTTGGAAATAGATAATTTTTTTGCAAAAGAGTATTACTATTTCTTCTTATTAAGCAGTAACAAGGAAAAATTGCAAAGAAGATAGTAATACAATATAAGTAATTACACAACAAAATTATAATCAATGTTCCTGTATACATCCTAATGGTTATGTAATTACCTCAATTTTTTCCTAATTTGATAGCACTTAACTTTGTTTGGGAAGTATATTATAGTTACATTAAATTAAGACCTATAAAAGAATATTTCAAAACCATGCATCAAAATTTCAATTTTAATAATTAGTATACTTCGATTATTTAACGATTTTAAAAGTTAACCTACGTTAACAGATTTTGAATTATTAGATTTAATTAAAATTATGCCAATTAATAAACAACAAATATTCAAACATGAATGCTTACTTAAATTAAGATAATCGATTTAACTACTAAAAATTTACTCGTGCTATCTATATAAAAATAAAATGCAGAATAATTAAATATTTAAGATTAATTAAATATAAACATTCAGCAAAACTATTCTTAATATCATGCATCTATTTCCTTTATTTAAAAGTAAAAATATATTGATAGATCTTTGTGATTTAAAATATACATTTTTTCCGGCAGTAAATAATTTAAGAATTGGTGAATAAAATTAACACGAAATAGGAACCTTATTAATTTTACTTATTGCATTCAATTAGAAGCAAGAAGGTAGGAAAGATAGGCAAAAAGTTAATGTTTACAGATTTCAAAATTCAAACTTTTCATAAGTCGTGATAAATAAATAAATTATACAATTAGTATCATTAAATGTTACAATGAAAGTTAGCAATCAATATTACCTTAAATAAATACAATTAAACTTAATCAGGGAAACCAACTTTAATAATTCAGCAAATAAAAGAAACACACAGCCTTTTAATTTGTTTCAGATTTTGAAATCTTCATATAATCGTCCGCATAATTTCCGGACATTTTTCCTTCCCTCAGTTCGCAATTCTCATCGGAGTTGCCAGTAACTTTTGCTGCAATGCAATGTAACTAAGTAGACAAATGAAAAAAAAAGAAAGAAAAAACAACATATGACACTTCTACCAAAATAGCATATAGAAGGCGCTGCAAAACGTACGAAATTCCAGAAGGGGATGAATGTAATCTTAGATCTAGGAACTCTCCAACTCTATGGAATGTAACGACGAATATTCTTTCTAAATAAATGCTGTTTCTGAATTAACATACAATTTCTTTAGATTAATTAAAATATGTTTGTATTCCTTCCATTAAGAATGATATTGTAGAAATAATTATTTTAATGCATTTCTATAAGCTTTTATTTGCTACACGCAGAAAAAGTATAAAAATTTCAAGAATGTTTTCAGTGGAAAAGCCGAGTAAAAAGGATTTTAAACTATTGTGTTTTCATTTTCTTTTCTGTACTTACTAACATGTACCTAACATAACAATGTGAGCTAAAAGCAATCTAGCATAGAGCTACAAAAATGTACTTTGGAAAAAAAAAACCATGTACCTGATTCGAGGATATGTTGCTCATCTAAATGTTGCTCATTTGTATTTCAATATCTGATTGGTGAACTTTATTAATATTATTATCATCTTTATTTTACAATTGCTACAGATATTTAATTTAAGCCAAAATAATGGCTGATTTATTTCATTTGTTCAAGATTAGCTTTTCTTTTCATTTATATCATGGTAAAAAAATCAGGATAGAACACAAAAATGATTCTCTATTTTTGGATGTGAATCTTGTTTTTCTAAAATAGTTTCTTAAAGTTTGTAACATTATTGTTTCGTGTTGTCATAACTTGATGATGCTGAACATCAAAACAACTAACTGTATTTAGAATCTCGTTTCCATTTCCATAAAGAACTTAAAATTTTAATGGCAAAAAAACTTTTGAATGAAGAGTGCTAAAACAGCATTAATAATCTTAATTTGCTTTTTATAAGGAATTAAGCTCCATTTGGGCTTAACTTATAAATTATTTATTCTTTCATCAGTCAAATCCTTATTGGGTCAAAATATTGGATAAAATATTATGTCTTATTCTTTTTAATTGAATTTGATTTTCAAAGCATGTCAGCTGAAAAGAAATTTGTTTCAAGGTCCAAATCTAAAATAATCCAACTCTTTCTATTAAGGTCTTCCACTTTATTTACAAAGTCAGATAAGCCCTTTATGGAGCTATGGTGTAACACGTCACTAAATAAGTCCCCAGTCAGACACATATATGACAACATTGTTTGCAGATGTATGAGATATCAGGGTAGTACTAACTTTCAAACAATTTGTTTAAAAATTTTATGGCATTCTGATCATTAGTTTAAAGGTTACAGCCGCTTTTGTGACTCCAGTTTGGTAATTTTGAAGACAATGAATAGTAAGAAATTTCATGTGTTTATTGAACATTATTTTCCAATAGGAGAAAATTACCGTTGGACCCAAACAATGGTTTGATAAACATTTGCGATTGTCAGTAATTAACGGTCAGAATGCCATGGAATTTTAACTTTCTGTTTTAAGGTTACAACGATGATGATCCCCCTTGGGATCACCTAGTTGAATTGTCAGGAAATTATAAGACATGACTTTTGGCTTTCATAGATAAATATTTTTGCTCTATTTCCTTTTACTCGAGTTGTTAAATTTACAACCTCGCAAATTTCCATTTAGCTTCTCAGCTTTTAATATTTCAGCAGCAAATGAGAAGAAATATCACTTGCTTTTAAATTGTTTCATTTCTGTAGAAAAAGTTTTAAGCTCATATTAAGTCAGAAAAATATAGATAAATTATTGTATAGAAAAACAATATCATATACCTGAATCAGAAACTGAAGTAAAAAGTTGAACAATTCAAAATCTTTGGAAGGTGCTCAAATTTATTCCAAATCAGCATTGCACTTTGAAAAGTATGACAAATCAAACTAAGTTTCCCGTTAGTTAGCTGATAAAGAAACAATTGATATTATTGGAAAATTCTGGATGTACACTGCAACACATTTATTCCCAGGCTCTTTATTTGATAATGAAAACAAAAAACTTTATGGAAATTTTACGGAATTCTCAGGACTCAGGACTAATTACAAATGAGTAATTTTTGCATAACAAATGGCAGACAAATTAACAGACAGCCATTTAATTAATGAGTATTTTTGTTTTTGACACAAATTTACAAAAAAAGCTGAGAGCATTAAGAAGAAAACATAACGCACATCCTTTGTTAACTATTGACAATTTAGCAGCATAGGGTACAAACACGTCATAATAATGCTAATTGATATCACCAATGTTCAACAAAAAATAGAGCTATAGCGAAAACAATTATTTTTTCAATATTCAAAATGAGCGTATCACAAAAACCTTTGTTTCCAAAATTTCATTACTCTAAATCAAAGGTTTACACTTTATTTCTTAAGTACTTACTATATCACAAAAAGAAGAAATATTTATTTGTCGCTGTATAACTGTCTAATTTCATTTCATAAATCATAAAAAAAAATTATATATAAATACTGAATGGAAGAAAAATAAAAAAGGCTAAAATTTATTTTAAAAGGAATTCTAAAGTAATACTATAATTTTTATAAATTATGTATCTTTAGAAAACTTCGAGAAAAAATCGATTTAGCTAAAGCTACAGGTGGAGCTCTCAAAGGCTAATGCAGGGGTCCTATTAAGGATGGGAAGAAATACCTGTAACCAGTATTTTGTAATCAGTATTTGAATGTAACAACCTGTAATCAGTACTTTTTTTCCGAATACTCAGTACTTCCAGTAACAAGTCAGCGCGAGTTCGAGTATTCTCAGACAGTTGCATGTACAATGTACTTGACCAGTTTCAAAGACAGAGCGAGTACGTGAGTATGTGCCTGTTACAAAGTAATCAGCGAGTACGTGAGTACTTGCTTGTTACAAAGTAATCAGCGAGTATGTGCGTACGTGCTTGTTACAAAGTAATAAGTGTACTTGGCTGAATGTAACAAGTACAGAAGAGCCAAAGACAGAGCGAGTACAAGTAACAATGTCATCGATATATCGATACAGACGGATGAATTATGAGATTTTGGTAGCTACTTATGGTAGGGAAGCTGAGTGGGAGAAGGAAATGACAGTTGGTTTAACGGGTAAATAGAAGAGGGATCCTTGTGGGAATTTGGAAGATTTCTTTGGATTGGAGAGGGAGACATTATGAATTTATATTGTGAAATAAAATACGCATGTACATTTGTTTCCTTTCGGTTAATAAAATAAATGAGTTGAGGAAACCAATAATCGTGCAACGTCTATTTAGTGATTATCGTTCTTTTTCAAATATATGACGTTTTTTTTAAATATAAGAAAAGCATGATATTCTCTTGTTATGTATTTAGCAATTTTTATTAACTTTTATTTTTGTTATTATTTCTTTTAAAAATTTAATTTTATTTTATGAACATATATAACATATTAATTTGAACCTTAGATCAGGTCAGATTTCTTAAATTAAAAAAAAAATCTTAAAAAATAATCTGCTAACATACTTCCATTATTATTTTTACTATGCATATTTTTAATTATAATTCCATATAAATATGTTTATTTTTTATTCAACCATGTTTTAGTTTCACTATATTTTACTGTAAATATATAGAATTTAAACTTTTAGAAAAAATGTTCTTTTGTATTTTTTACCATACGATTTATTTTTATTTAGATAATGAGAATGTTGATTTAAACCTAATAAAGGTAGTTTATACATTTTAGTTTAAAGTTTCGAAATGAAAAAAGCTTAATTAATTTTGACCATATCTTTATTTATACCATCATGTGTTACCGTCATGTTTATTTCTTAAATTATGGATTGATGTAAATAAAATATATGTATTTCTGTTCCTCCATTTTTTATTAAACGTTGTTTCTCAATATTTTACCTTAAAACATTATAACATTTAGATTGTTGGTAAAACTGTTTTATATATTTTTTGATAGTTATTGAAATTTTATGCAATTATATCTAATATAAAATGATTATGTTTACTTAAACATTATTAATACAGTTTTAATTGCAAAGCTACTTTATTTCACCATAAATTGATTAAGTTTCAGGAAACTGAAACAAGAAATGTGAATTAATGCAATTTTTATTTTAATAATTTAATAATTTATTTTAATAATTATATTTAATAAGAAAATTTAATTTAAGTTGATTTTTTTAATTAATTGCAGTAATTTTGTAAGCAATCTTAAAATAAAACCTCGTTGTAATTGATTAAACCTCCCACTTTACAATTCTTTGCAAAATATTTACCAGTTAATTATAAAAATTCATTTACATAATTGGAAAATCTTACTAAATTATAATAAAAAATTAAGCTGATTAGGTTGAAAAATTGAAATTATATTATCTCATCTAATTTTTATATTTTAATTAACATTGTAAGTCTTTGAAAATTACGATTGAGTAATGGGAAAATTTACTTAGAACAGATATAAATTCTGAAAATAAATGTAAATATTAAAATGTCATGATTTTATATTAAATGAATTACATTTAAGAAAATTTAAAAATTTACAATTTTTTGCAAAAAAATGGTTTGTAGATAAATAACTTAAATTTCTTTGCCTCATACTAGAAATTAAAGCATTACAGGAAAAACAAAAACTTGCAATTAATGAAATGTTGCATAAATAATAAGAATTATTTTTTATAGATCTTTTTATTAATATTTAAGTGAATGCTTATGAAAAAAAAAAGATTTAATTAAGTTAATTTTTACCTTATCTTTATTTATACCATCATGTGTTTCTGTCATGTTTATTTCTTAAATTATGGATTGATGTAAATAAAATATATTTATTTCTGTTCCTCCATTTTTTATTAAACGTTGTTTCTCAATATTTTACCTTAAAACATTATAACATTTAGATTGTTGGTAAAACTGTTTTATATTTTTGATAATTATTGAAGTTTTATGCAACTATATCTAATATAAAATGATTGTTTACTTAAACATTATTAATACAGTTTTAATTGCAAAGCTACTTTATTTAACCATAAATTGATTAATTTTCAGGAAACTGAAACAAGATATGTGAATTAATGCAATTTTTATTTTAGAAAAAACTGGTTTATCTACTACATAAAAATATAAACAAGTAAATGTCTTCTATAATAAAAATTACTATCTATTGTACATAAAAAATTTTACTATGTTTGTCTCGTTAATATTTAATTATAGAAAAATAAAGGAAATTAAATTTAAGTGATTTTTCTGATTAATTGCTGTATTTTTGTAAGCAAACGTAAAATAAAACCTCTTTATAATTGATTAAACCTCCCACTTTACAAATCTTTGCAAAATATTTATCAGTTAATTATAAAAATTCATTTACATAACTGGAAAGTCTTACTAAATTATAATAAAAAATTTATTAATTTAGTTTTTATTCAATTTATTTATAAAATTTTAAAAACTTTGTACTTATATTTTGATCCGATAGATGGCAGTCTAAAAAAATTGTAACAAGTATTTTAACCAACGACCAATATAATAAATATTGGTCTCTGATTTTAACATTTACTTTCTGTAATTGTTACATTTTGTGTGTTGCCATCTATCGGATGATATAATGATAATTGTTTTAAAAGTTTTATAAATAAATTAAATAAAAACTAAATTAGTAATAAATAAATTAATAGTTAATTAATAATGAAATATATAACATTTTGTATAAATTCATAAAATTAATTAATATAATTAATGTTAATTTAAATCATTATCATTTATAAATAAGCTTCCAGTTAAGGTTAAAATAAGAGCTGATGTAATAAGCTATAAAAAAAATATTTCTGTTTATAAATGTAACATTTCATTAATAACAATTTTTGTTTTTCCTGAAAAACTTTAATTTTTAGTATGAATCAATTAAATATATAAGTTATTCCCTCAACAAACAGTTTTTCTGTAAAAAATTTTGAACTTAATTATTTTAATATATATATTTCTTTCAGTATTAAAAATCCTAATCTTTTGTTATTTACATTTGTTTTAAAATTTGCATCTGTTCTAAGTAAATTTTCAAATTATTCGTAATTCGTAAGTAATTTTCAAAGTTTTCCAATGCTAATTAAATATTTTATTAGACGTAGTAATATAATTTCTATTTTTCAACTAAATCAATCAACATAATTTTTTGTTTTAATTTAATAAGATTTTCCAATTATATAAATGAATTTTTATAATTAACTAGCAGATAGTTTGTAACGAATCGCAAAGTGAGAGGATTAATCAATTATAAAGAGATTTTTTTATTTGCTTAGAAATATACAACAATTAATTTTAACAAAAATTAAATTAAATTTCTTATATTTTTCTATTATTAAACATTAATGAAAAAATTATACCAAAATTTTTTGATACCTTATAGATAATTATTTATTTTACAAATGACGTTTATTTATTTATATTTTTATGAAATAGATAAACTAGATTTTCTAAAATAAAAATTGCATTAACTCACATATCTTGCTTCAGTTTCCTGAATCTTAAATAATTTATGGATAAATAAAGTAGTTTTGCAATTAAAACTGTATTAATACTTTTTAAGTAAATATGACCATCATTCATAAAGTTACTTTTATAGTAACACAGGAATTCATTAAATACCAAAAAATGTAAAACTGTTTTACCAATAATCTATATAAATGTTATGTTGTCTTAATGGAAAATATTAAGCAATGAAATGTTTAATACAAAATAGAGGAACTAAAATACATATATTTTATTTACATCAAACTATAATTTAAAAAATACACATGATAGTATAAACAAAAATAAAAAGTAGAAGTTGACTTTATTAAAAATTTTTTTTTTCATTTTGAAGTCCAAAATTAAAATGAATAAACTACCTTTATTATGTTTCAATCAATATCATCAAACGAATAAAATTAATTGTATAGTAAAAAAATATAAAAAAAAATTTCCCAAATTTTAAATTCTATATATTTATATTCTACATACTCATAGTAAAATATAGTGAAATTAAAATATGGTTGAATAAAAAGTACACATATTTATATGGAATCATAACCAAAAATGGACACAATAATAAAAAAAAACAATGAAAGTATATTAATGGTTTTAATTTAAATATTTTTTTTAAAACTTGAAAACCAAAATAAAATACATTTGTATTTAATGAAGTGCAAATAAATGTGTTCATTCTATATCGAAATATTTTTCAGTTTAAAAAAATTCATTATATAAAGTTTTATTCAACTATTTAAATTACTTTAATATAGAATAAACATATTTATTTTAGACTTATTAATTATCAAAAAAATACAAAACAATTTTGCTTGTAAATTTTTAAACTCCATAATTATATTTTAATACAAAACACTGTGAAATAAAACAATGAATGAATTTAAAAAGTACTCATATTTACATAAAATCATAGTAAAAAAATTAGCATGATGTAAAACAAAAGTAGCAACAAAAATTCTTATAATATACCATCTTTAATCCCTTAGAATAATTAAAATAAATTGATATTTTGTAATATATAAAAACGATTTTGAATTAAAAGTATCACATTTTATTTTCCTAGAGGTATATATTTTTACAAGTTATCACAAAGTGGATTGAAAATAGTTACAGAAGTCAAAATTTTGTATTAATGTTATGCCAAATGTGTGTAATTTATTATATATGTACACAGATTATGAGAATAAAATAAGTAATTGCAAAAATAAGGGGAAAAGAAAAAATATACTTAATATGTTATATGAAATCCTTAATATGTTGAATGTTTTAGTTAATCGGATAAATAACTGTTACTGTTTAAAAAAGCAGCATTTTTAACTTTTTTGATGACAACCGAGTTCGTCGTTCATTTAAAATTTGGCCTGCCTTTGAAAATATTCTTTTACATGGAACAAAAGTTGCTGTTACAGCAAACAGTTCCTTATATAAGGAGCTCAAATGTGGATATATGTAACTATTTTCAACCCACTATTTCATTGGATCTTCATTTCTCGGTAACAAAGGTTCATCCAAATATCTATGGACTTCGATAATGGACTGTGAATAAAAACATCCTGAGGGCTTAAATTGTGAGGCTTTTGAGTTAAAATAGTTCCTCACAGAAAACTGATCATTTGTCTGAGAAGATGACGGGGAAACAAAAACACTATGTTTACTTTCATTAATAATATTTATTTTTGACGTAACTAAATTTATCATAATTTTTTTAATGCTATCTTTAACAGGAGGCTCGAAAATCACGTCTTTAAACCTCGGATCCAAAAGTGTTGCTGTTAAAAGTGTATTACTCTTAGTATTTCTTTTTAATTTTTCTGTTATTTTTTCTTGAATTTTCAATAGTACTCTCTTTGTTTTGTTTGTTTGTGGATTCCTTTTCAGATGCTGAAGGAAATGATTTGTCACCGGTATCAGAAAAGGACATTTCCAGTGATTCTCTAAGAACAATTTTGCTCAGTGATGATAAGGACTTACCCAAAACAACCAGAACTGGACGATTAGTGAAAATTCCTCAAAAACTAAACCTGTAATCTTATAATTGTAACTAACTTTTTTCTTTTTCATTTAGGTTTTGTTTTATCCCGAAAAAAAAAGTGGAAGGATATGTAACAACCAATTGCCGGAGAAGCGAGTGACGTCACCCATGTGACTGCTTGCGTTATTGTGTAACCTAAAACCTTTTTTTCAGTATGCATCCGGCACTCGCCGAGCAATATTTTGATTTCGATAAGAAATAAATGTTTGAACTTCTGTTTTTCAAAGTCATTATTGATAATTTCTGTCTTCAATTTAAATGTTGCGTAGATATTTCGGCCCATAATTTTATTATGTTACGTTGAAAAGAATTCTATTTTTATGCATGATCGAGAAATCGAATTCGGAATTATTCAAATTAAAACGAAACGTAACACCTAGCATGTCTGACTTTCTGACCAGATGGGACTGTTTCAGCAAGACCCTATCTGCTGGAAATGTCATACGCAAGAGGAAACGGCAGAGCATATCATTTACGAATGTGAGGCTCTTGCCCTCCCTAGATTAACTTCTTTAGGCATCATCCATACTAGAGAGTTACACCTAGACTCCATTAAAGGGTTATCGGACTTTATTAATAAAGTGGGTGACCCGAGCAACTGGAACTAGGAAAGATTGGGTTTGGAGTTAATGGTACAAAATGCTGATAAAAGCAGAGGTGCCCAATGACATACAAACCCAATTCTAAGAAGAAAAAGAAGAATAAGAACAGGCACGTACTCACGTACTCTCTCTGTCTTTGAAACTGGTCAAGTACATTGTACCTGCAACTGTCTGAGGATAATGGAACTCGCGCTGATTTTGTTACTGGAAATACCGAGTATTTGGAAAAAAAGTACTGATTACAGGTTTTTACATTCAAATTCTGATTACAAAATACTTGTTACAGGTATTTCTTCCCATCCCTAATTTGCAGATTATAATGAACATAACTCTGTTTAAGAATTATAAAATCTATGAATGAGTTCTTGAAACGTTATTTTTATTTTAAATAAAAATGCATTATATTTTGTAATCATCTTCAAATCAAGATGCATTTCATAGAAATATTTATTATGAACATTTCTTATTCAAACATTTTCGAAAAGAATAAAACGTATTATGTTTTGTTCCTTTCGGAAATGTTTGCACTTTTATTTTTCAAGCACTGCTCAAGTTCTTTTATAAGTTTTTGAAGTCATACCAAAGTAATAATTTTTTAGAATTTATTAAATGTAACTTTTATATGAAAAGTACAAATAAATATTTACTCTAAAATAAAATTTATGCAAATAACACAGTGAAATAATGTCACAATTTAAAAATGAATCCCCTTTTTATAAATTTTACATTTACGTTTCTTAAAATTATAAAGATTAAAAATTATTTTGTTATGAAACAAACTATAAATCAAGAAAGATCAGATTTCAAATATTTTGCTGTATTTGTTGAATGCTTTTAATATCTTCAAATTACTTGATTAATCAAATACAGATGGCTGTCATTAGCATGAACCATGAAGCTTAGATCGTATTTAAACGAGAGGTCGAAAAAACCTTCATAGCTAACTTGGCGAATGAATTTTGCTTAGGTTTCAAATAAAAACTCAATCTTAATCAATGCGAGCTACAAACTTATGAGCGTAAAGCTCCAAAACAGTTTTTTGTTTTTACTTAACCTAACCTAAAAACCTTCATTTTTGATTTGAATAGCTTTGGTCTGTTAGATGTTTCAAACATGTAGGTTACCGTGTGAACAGTTATATGCTGCATGAATAATTGTTTGAAGTTTAATTCTTTTACATAGTTCAAAAAATGGACGTCGATCCTGGAATAATATGCTACCAGCATTGTGAAAAGAATGTAAAAGTTTTTACTTTTAAATTTTCAGAAATATGTGCATGCTGCAAAAAAGATATTTCAAATTCTGAGTTACGAATTCCACCTTTCCGTATTCCTTACCCCTTTAAAAATGCTTCCAGAGAATCCAATACTATTGTTATAAAACCTACTGTTGGAGATTTCTTGAAGTAAGAGTATTAAAGCTATTGTTGAAGAACAATTGCAATTGAATGATCCTTACACTAGTTTTAAATTATAGTGTTCATTAAAAAATTTATTATATATCTTGTTGAATATATGAAATCAAATTAAAATCTTTTTCTTGCAAATATTGGTGACAAAATTTAGGTATTGTGAAGAACTTCAGTAAAAAAATTCACAAAGCAAAAAATGTATATGCATCTAAATTATTAATGCTTATGAATACTTTTAATGTACATTAAAGGAGAAAATATAAATATGACATTTACATGTAGGAGAATTTTAACCATAATAAAAATAAATGATTACAATTGTAAACTCTTTTGTAATACTAATATTTTCTATTATTATTTTTTTATTACAATCTTAAAGTTTACTAAATTATTTTCTATATGTTATTTATAAATTTATATTATACACACATATTTAGTAATGTAACTAAAATTTTTAGTGTGAGAATATTATGTTTAATTACTTTAATGTATTCTAAAACTTGCATAGTGTTTTGAGTATTTCTTTTACTGGTATGAAAAACTATGTACTGTCTTTCCACATACACGAAAGATTATTTAAATTTTGATTTTTAACCCAGTAATCAGATATCTACATCTGCCATTAAATAATATAATCAAATTTAAATAAGTATGTTTTGCTTGTAATTTTAAATTATTAATTTTTATTACAGTTTAGCTTTTTACTAAATGTGAGTGAAAAACTCAAAGCTAAAATGAATTTACTTTTATAATAAAAAAAATCTATTTTTTTGAACAAATTTTCTGATTTTTCTTCTTACAATTATAACTTTAATTTGTTTATAAAACAAGTTTGCTTAATTTTATTGTATTGATTCTTTAAAACCGTCATGAATCTATTGAAAACTATTTCTGTTTATTTTTTCATATTTATAAATGTTATACCATTAATGACTGAAATAAATATATTTGTTATATCAAAAGCATATATAAGATGACTATTTATGTAAATTAAAAGTTCCTGTAAAAGTTAGCTTTTTAACAATGTTAAATTATATTAATTATATTACTTTTTTAAAAACTAATATTCATTGATTGGGTGGGTATATTATTATGTAGTGATAAAACTTAGATCTATAATAAGGCTTAAAAATTCTTGTAATTAAGAATTCCTGTAAAATTTAGCTTTTAAACAATGTTAAACTATTTAAATTAAAAAAAATTAATATTCATTGATTGGATATATTGTTGTCTAGTGATAAAACTTAGATCTATGAGAAGGCTTGGATCTAAGTATCAGACTCTAGGGTTAAACATTTTTTACTCTTAATTTTTAGTTTATAATGATAGATAGTAATCTATTTCTTCTTTAATATACTGAATATGCTGAAAAAGTTTTGAAATCTATTTACTTTTATTTTCATGATTTTATAAATATTCTAATTTTGACATGTTTAAAATTTTTAGAATATCTGTTTTAAGTATAATATATTCTACCACTCTGAATTTAATTTGAGAATTTGAGTCGTAAAAATAAGATTATTTTATCAAGAATTCTTTCATTAAACTTACATACTTTTATCAATTTTTACAATGATATGAAAATTGACAAGGCTATTTTATTTATTCATATAACAATACATGAAATTTTATCATGAAAATAATTTATTCATGAAAACATAAAAATCATTTATTCACTAAACAAAATTTTTCAACAAAATTAATTGTAATTCATTTATTTTAATGTTCTGAAAATTACAATAAGCTATCCAATATATTCCCATCACACTGTGCCAATCACTCATACTTTACTGACTTATTGAGAAAATATCCAGAGATCTTTATTGCCAATTAAAGATCTTCAATTACACACACATAATACCTTTTTCCTTCAAGAGAAAAGAGTTCTTTCAATAACTTTTTTCTTGATTGATAAATACAGTTTTTTTTAATTTAGTATAATTTTTTCTTTAGTTTCTAAAATTACTAAATCTATTGAGAAAACAATTTTAAATTATAACACACAATTGCATATGATATTCCATGATAAAAAAGTTGTTTTTCCGTCCAAATGCTAAAGAAGGATTGTTCTTATTAATGAAAAAAATTCAAAATGATTTTTTAAATAAATTGTTTTGAAATTGAAGAAATATGCAGATAGATGTAATTCTTGATTAAGTAATTAATTAAAATATTTTATTCTAAATTTTTTAACCTATACAAGCATTAATTATCTTACCTTAAACCATAAAAAATTATTAACCATTTGCAAAAATATTTTTACCAAAAGTAATATCAAGTAATTTTAACATTATTTGTTCATTGTAAAATTTGAATTTCCCAGTCTTTAATTTACTTTACATTGATGATTTAAAAGCTATTTTTCTTTTTTTTTTTTTTAGTTAATTTTCTTATCATTTATACAAAATTTTATTGGGTTAATAATAATTAAATTTTTTTATCCAATTGCTTAGATTTTTCTTAAAAATTATTTAAATCTTAGTAGGATATGATTTATGTATTAAAATTTCTGCTTTGCTTATGATTTATATATTTTATTCTTGGATAACTATTTTAAACTTTACATGTAAGATAAAATCACAATATATGAATAATATTTTACATTTCAGTACATATGGAAATTCTTCTGATCTGCATATTGGAGTTACAGACTCAAATGGTATTTTTTAAGTTTTTCTTTTTAGAAAAATATTGTTAAACTTCAAATAAAACAAACTTAAATGTAAAACATTATAAATTAAAGAACATTAAAGAGTAAAAGAACTGCATTATAAATAAAAGAGTCTATTTTGTCAAACATAATAAATAAAACAACATTATATAAAATATATTACATATGTTGGATGATATGTGACCTACAGTTAATCTAGTTTATGGGGTAACAAATGGGATTCATATGTTTGACTATATTTTTAAGTAATTTATTTAATTTCATTAAACTGCCATCTTAAAATTAAAGAAATATATTATCAATAATCCCGAATTCTTATATCTGAGTATTATAATAGCTGAAATCAAATTCATTGATTACAGCTATTTTTCATTTCAACATTATTTTTCTCCTAAATTAAATTATATTTTTTAGAAAACTAAAAAGATTCAGCAGGATATTGTGTGAAATGAATATATATAAGTATGTTGAATTAACTAAATAACAATATACGTACATATGTTTTCTCCATTACACAGATAACAGTTCACAATTCTGAAATTGAAAACAAAACTGAATAAATTCATAGAGATACATAAGATTTATAACTATAAATCTTATGTTTCCCAATGAATCTATCAAATCAAGCTACTAAGTATATATTTACTCTTTGAGGAATACCTTTTCTAATACATTCAATGTTGCAGATAGAAGTTGTATCTTTTGATATTTAAGTTTTTAATAATAGGTTGCATTTTAAGCATGCTTTGAAATAAAAATGACTTTATTGTTTCTTTATAGTTAATTTGAAAATAAAATATGTGTTGTGGTTCATTATTTTGAAACAGTAAATCGTTTCATACTTGTTTACTTCAACTTTTAATATCTTTCTGACTAAGAGTTTTTTACAAGTAATTTTTACATCCTATCAAATTCAATGAAATTACCTCATATTAAATTTAATTCTGGTTGAATTTATAAATAGATGTTTCTTAATAACACACACTTAGAATTAAAAAGTCCCTAAAATAGTTACAGTAAAATGTTTTTCAAAATATTTGCAATATATATAATAAAATGAGTACAAATACTCTTATTTGTACTCATTTTACTATACATATTTATAATGGATACTTATTTGCATTTCAGCAAACTATATTGAAAATCTAAAGATTATAAAATAATAATAGATTAAAGTAAATTAGTGTGTTATATTATGCAACATTTCAATGATTGTGCATTAATGTTTTTAATATGTATTAATAGTTTATCAAAGTATATAAATTCCATTTAGAAGAAGGAATTCTGTTTTCTATATTCATATTAATCAAGAAAAACTTTATCATGGAAAAGAAAAAAACATTTTTAAAAGAAATAAATGAATAATGTTTTTTTAAACTTATAAATTTAATTTACAAACCTAAAATTTTCATCAAAAAATTAGCATATAATAATAGATATTCACACTGAATGACTGTTATACATTTTATAGGCTATGTATTTGAATATGATTGCAATGGAAAGCAAAGAAGTAATAACCAAGAATGGTATCAATGCCTTTCAATAAAACTGTTTAATTCTGTGAACAGTTCGTTTCAATATCATTGGGATCAAGTTCTATATAAAGTTTTTGAACAAGATGTTTGGAGTTCAGAAAGGTATTCATTCTATTATTCAATTTTAGTGAGTCAGTGAGCACATAATGAAAAATAAATGATCAAATAAATTATCTTAAATATTATAATTTATCTATATTATTGCTTTTTAAATTTTTTTGAAAATTTTTTTATTATAACAATATTAAAACAAATTATCTTTTGTAATGGGAAAAAGTTCCATACTTGCCCTTTTTATGAAAATCAGGAATAGCCTCTAACCCCTTAATGAGGAAAACCCAAGGCTTATTAACAGAACCACAATATGCTTTCTGCTTTATTCTTGCAGCATATCTTCTCTTAATCAGTAATTTTACTGAATAAAAAGAAAGACTATTCAAGTCTCTGAAGGACCCTTTTGCCTGAAGGACCTTATTTGTTAAATAAAAATTCTGCTTTTGCATTCAATTATTAATAACTTTTTTTCATTTCAATGTTATGTAAGAATGTGACATTTTCATAACATAATAAGCTGTTAAATATATTTTTCAAAGTTTTTTTTTTAAAAAAGTTAAGTTTGTGATTTTGAAAAAGTTTAAAAATGTATGCATAAAACAAATCTTGCTTCATATCTGAAAAATTCCCTGAATTTATTTGTTAGTTAATTTTTAATTTATCAATGTTAAAATCGTCATCATTTTTTTCGATAAAAGTGAAATAACTACTTAAATATATATTACTTTTTTATGTAATGTATACTGTGTAATTCTTTTATGTAATGTACATTTAAATATGTGATTAAAAAAATTAATGTACAGATGAATTAACCAGATAAATATTTTATTTCAGATATGATTGTGAATTATACAATTGTTATAATTTTGTCCTGGCTTTCTTGAAAGAGCTTCAAATGGAATCTCTTTGTGCATACATCAGAGACAAGCATACTTTCTGTCAGCATTTCGTTTCTCCCCAAGCTCGAATTGCTGCCAAATATATTAGTTTATACAGACAGTTAAAAATTAATTCTGTAGTTATTCAATAACTATTTTTTATCACATTTTTTATTAAATTATTTTCATACGAGTCTATTTTTATTAAAAAATTCTTCACAATTGAGTACATTTCACAAAGAATAACTTTATTGAAAACTTATGTGAAATATGGTCATCAAAATTTATTCTTTTAAATTAATATAAGTAATTAAAATATTTAATTGTTTCTTTTAAGCAATAGGAAATATATTAGTTTATACAGAATTGATTTCGAACCATTTCAATATTAAAAAAAATTTTAAATTTCACTTAATAGTATTAATTTCTATTTCCAGTTGGATTTATAATTTTAAACTGCATTTGTGTGTATACAATGAAAAAAATGTATGGGGTTGTCTAAAATATTGGAATAAAAGCTATATATTTTCTTATATAAATTAATTTAAGATAATGCATTCCATGTTGAAATAAAGCTCACATAATATGCGTATGGTTTATTCAAAGAAAATTAATTGCATACTTTTAAGGAATGTCAATTATCTACACCTTTTTTTCCATCTCTGAACGAGCCCACTTGGAATGCAAAATTGATTTTAGAAAAAATCGAAATAATTTGATACACACTTTATTATTTGTTACTAAAAGGATCTCCAGACATTTGTTTTTGCCGGCACCTCAAAATTTGGCGAAAATGCAACACAGCATTATTATTAAATATATTTGCATTGAGCATAGCCAATTCCTTATTAGGAAGATATTTTTTGGTGTAAAATGCAAGTTTCTCACTTTTTTCTTTTTCACCAAAATTGTTGCTTTTCTGTTACTCCCCCTCTCTTGACAAATTTTCCTCCAAAATTTCTTGCTGTAAAACACAACTCCAGAAGCTTTTCGGTCATCAGCTCTTGACTGTACCCATGATGATGACTAGACAATCTCATGGACTACTGGTTCCACAGGTACTATCTTGGAATCTCTGAAGTCACATTTGACAAAGCTCTTGGAACAAAGTGTTTTCCAAACAAATTTGTTGATCATCTTAATGCAAGCCACAATCTGGAAGTGTCTTTATCAAGACTCTGAGAGTGTGGTTAGTTTCTTCAGTCACTGGAAAACAATCATCAAAGAGAGCTTTAATATAGATTTTGAAAGTTAAAAATAACTTGCTGATCCATTTTCAAATCGTCGCTTGCATTAGGCAATAAAATAGCAATTTAAGATAATCATTCATTGACTTGTGGCCGAGCAATGCATTCTCCTCTCATGTTACATACGTTCATTTCGACAACTTTTTTCAACACTCAAGAAACTATTGCAGCAAGTAACATTCAGAATCTATCAACTTTTTGAAATCGCTGATTAAGTTCTCTGCTGTTTTTGTATGGCAACTTCCTGTGTCCCTATACCTCACAACACTGTATGGATATTAGTTCTCAGAAATTTTTCAAATTATACACAGCTTCCCTTAAATGCTTCTTCGCTTGTTAGTAATCCAGTACTTTAATGAGGTCGGCGAATATCCTTTTCAGCTTCTCACAAATAATAGTTTTTTTTTAATAGTGTCTACATGTAATTGCTTTTGATTCATCCATATGAGAAGCAACCTTTCAACATCATCGAGATTACATAATCGTTGCACAGGTATCAGTATTACTCCTTGTGACAAATCTCCTTGTTTATGAGGATTGTGCAAATTGTTGATGTAGACCGATTGTATGAACATATTAGATCAGCCACGATTACACCTTGTTCTTGCCTTTCAATGATCTGGTGTTTCATTGCTATGATTATTTTCACTCTCTTATGGCACTTGGGGCTTTTTCTTTGGGGAGATTTTTGCATGGAGTTATCTCTTTCATGATTATCTTTGTAGTAAAATTTTAATTCATGGACATATAACACAAGTTTGAAAAAAATATGAGATCACATGCGACACAAGTGGAAAACAGACAGATTTATAACACGCACAATACAGGACTTCTCTCCTCACCACTCATGCGAAAAGTCTCTTGTTAACAGGTGTTCTTTTAAAATTTGTTAAGCGAGGTTCTACTGTATAAAAATTGTTGAAATTTACTTTGACACCATGTAATTATGCGAATAGCATAGGTTAGGATTTCTTTTTCATGCCATGTATCTTCTAAGAGAACTTTTCAAAGTTAGTGGGATTTCTTAATGTGTTGTAAATGAAGAAACCAAATAAAAAAAAGCTATAAGTACACATCCTTATAGTAGTAGTTGCACAATAAAATGTTATAACAGTATTAACTGAATGCTCTAATATTGTAGCTGATTGAATCTGAGCCATTTTCCTTCAAAGCATATATATATATATATATATATATATATATATATATATATATATATATATATATATATATATATATATATATAATTGATTTTACTTCTTGGGGGAAAAACCGAAGTTCCTTGGAACATTTAGTTCACTCATTAGTTTTTAGAACACCCATAGTACATTGTTTACAAAGAGGATTTTTCATAAACAGTATTAGTTATTGCAAATAAAGAAATCTAGAAAATAGTTCTTCAGCTTATAATTTAAATGGACATGCAAAAAGCAGATGGAAAAAATTATTGTTTTTGATCCAAAAGTGGTTACATGCAATCTTGAACATACATCAAACTATGGTAAATGATTTTGAGAAAACAAACATGTGAAAACATCGTTTTTGTTTGTTTGTATCAGTCATCACTTATTATGACTTCAAATAACATTCAATAGTTTGTTGACTTGCTTTTATTTTTTAACCTACTGCAAACAATTATATGTACAATTTGATTAAAATGTATTTAGAATTGTAATATTTATTATTTGTAAATTTTTTTTTAAATGAAGCCAATAAAAAATGCATATTTTCAAGAGTTAAATGAATCTGCATTTAGATAATGAAAATTAACATCACAATTAATGAATAAGTTCACATTCATACTACCTATTATAGATAGAATGTAACTGAACTTTTTCATACATAATTTTTTTAATTAATAACGTCAAGACTAAAATTCATTTTTACAACAGAAATTAATTAAAATTTTATTAGCATTTAACTAAAAGTTTTTCTAAAATCTATAGATTGCCCACACAAATTTTATCTCTATTTCAATTATGAATAATCTTATTTTCAACTGTCTTCATTTTTTTCAATAAATGCAAATATCCTAAAAATTATTTTTTTCTGAAATACTTTTATCATAATATCAATTTTTACACATTTTTTTCAGAATGCTAGTATTTCTACTTTTTTTAATCAATAAAATTGCTTTTCAGATGTTTTCCAGAATATTAAAATATAATTCTTGAAATTTTTTGGTAAAAAAATTAAAATTCATATTTGTAAAGAACTTTCAAAAGTGATCTCTTATAGAAAATCAGATTTTTTTTTTAAAAATTACTTTATGAATTTCTAGATTTGTATTCCTAAATATTTATGGAATTTACAACAATTTCAGTAACATGATAGTAAATAAAGTATTCTAGTAACATTTTATATTCAATTGATTTGAATGTAAAGTTTAGAATGTTAAATAAATGAATGAATTTAGAATGATTTAAAGAATATAACATATTGATTTAAAAAAATAACCACCTTATTTGAACTTTATTTTCTGCTTAACTTGTTTTATAATCATCATGTAAAATAAAAAAAGAGAAAATAATTAAATGAATTAAATTTTAAAAATAAATATTTTTACTGTAAAATATAATTTAATAAATGAATCTGTTTAAGCCCAGTGGTTAGGCTTCATGCTCTTGAGGCACAGATCCAATCCTTAGCTGAGCTAGGTCAACTCGCCATTTTCATCCCTTCAGTTCATCAATAACATAACACTGGGTTTCATGTTAAGCTGACCTCTACATCTGGTGTGTATTTAGAAATACAGCACTCTCTGGATATTCAGCAGTTGTTAAGAATGTGAACTTGAGATTTTCACTTTGAAGAACTGCCAGGCATTGGCATTTAGCACTATACAGTAAAAGTTAAATTTTAGAATATAACTACAAGTGCACATGCACAATGACTCTTGAAATAGTAATCAGACAACTCGATAAAGAACTGCAAGTAACAAATATATAGTAATTATAATAATAGCTTTTCTAACTTATCTATATCAATAGGAGTTAGGAAAAAAGTGACACAACATTCACAGTCAATATCAATCCATTCTGAGTGAATTTTCCTAGATATGTTAGAAAGAAAATTTGTTCCTTAAAATATATATTTACATATTTTTAAACATGAGCAATAGTTTATTAATCAGATTTACATAAGTCAGTATATTTTAAAAATTATTAAATTTTAAAATTTTCTCATATAGAAATATTGATAAAAAGGGTGTTAAATTTGGTTTGTACTTAGACATAAGATCATAATCATTGTTGAATTAAATTTGTGCAGTATTAGTTATCAATGGCTTATGCTGTAATGACCTTTAAATAATTAAATGCATTTTATAAAATATTAGCAATTTTCAAATGGGCATAATAATACAAAGTAGATCAATATCATTTTCACAAAAAAATTTAATTTTCAAATTTTGTTAAAGTTTAGAAATTTGTTAGTAGTATTGTATTTACAACCACATAAAAAAGTTCCAGAAACTTAATAACATTCTTATTACATTGAAAACTAGGGTTTACCCCTTTGTTTCATAAGAGATTTAAGTATTTATTTCCAGTCTATATATGATAGCATTTTTCAGTTGATTTCTGAAATAAAGGGAAAACTAGCTTTTAAAGATTGGTAAATGTAGTTATTTTTCATATATATTGAAAAACTTTTAAAATTACTCATGTTTTTTAACATGCACAACACAAGTTTCATTTCTTAGGCCATACACAGTTCACTAATTTGACATAAATGACTTACCTATTTAACATTTTATTAACAAATAAAATGTAGTTTTTAAAATCAAGCAATTGTTTTTGAGTACACATTTGGTCATGGCTACCATATCAAATGACTCAATAATCCATAGGTTTGGTTTGTTTGTGGCTCAACGGTCATTTTTTTGCACAAAAGGGCTAATTAGACCAGGACCTACAGTTTAAAGTGGATTCCGAACCATTACAAACATCTATGCCCAAGGTGGGATTCGAACCCATGAACTGTTGAACCAAAGGCAAGAGCGCTAACCATTTGGTTGCCAACTCGGCAATAATCCATAGGAGAGAGAGGATTAGTTTACTTAATATTAAATAAATCAGTTCTTTATATTCATATTATCTTTGAAGAAAAATTTTCAAATATTTTCTATATTTATTGATTTTTCTTAACTGTGACAAATAAGTTTGTATAGATATTGAATTATTATGTTTTATTTCCGGAACAAACATTTTTTTTTCTGCAAGAAAATCTTCACTCCAATAAGTATCTCAGTTATGTATCTTTAACTTTTGAATGAATTTAATTAATCTCAACTATATTCACAAGACAGCTTTAATCTCTACTGCATATTCATTATAAAAAGAATTTTTAGTAAATAGAAAGATAATAAACATTTTTACTAAGTGCAGACTTATTTTTTTAAATCAAATTCAATAATTTTTATTTTGAACAATAGTCAGCTAGCAATTTGTGCAGTAACTCACACTGTCTAACCAAACCAGGATTCGTTTTTAGAACTATAATAATTATACCATTGAAGTAAATGTTTAGTAACTTAAGTGTTAATATATTAATAAGTATGTTCTAGTTGATATTTTTCATGATTCATTTATTAAGTAAAATAGTAAATAGGAACATAGAGTTAATTTTCAAAGCATCAAATCAATAATTTTGAAATCCAATGTATTTGTGTAAATTAAATGCCTCAATATCTTTATTAGACAAAATGAAATAGAAAAAAAGATTTTGACATAACTCTTGATAGATATAGGTAACATTGCAAAGTTAAGGTAGACAGGTTTCTAAGAATAAGTGAAACTGTATTATGGAATGCTAAAGATATGTGTGCACAAAAATAATGGTTTACATCTCTAAAAACATAAAATTCTAAATCAGTAACTCAATTTTTTTTGATTTATACATGTACATCTAACATGAGATCAAGACAATTAACATTTAATGTTACTTTAATAAATTTTTTCTTTATCACTCAAGTGGTCCAATCAAAAATGAGAATGTTTTTTAATTTAATAATATCACCACTTTTTGCACTTTCTATTATCTTTTAAATATCTGATTTTGATTTGTTTGTTAGTTGAATATGAAAAACAATTTTGCTACAATTTAAAATTTCAATCTCATTAAGCAGAAAGTTTGCAATTAAGAAAAATAATTATGGATTTTCAGCTCAATTTAGAATTTTTTTATGATATATATTTTATTAACATTATATCTTTAATTTCACAATCATGTCCAATAGTATCGATCTCAGAATAAACCGATTTCTATTTTCAGATTTCATTTCCATCAAATCTTAGTCAACTTCTTCCACAAATAAGTCATCAATATTCATGTCTACAAAACTTTCACCAACAAATTCAAATATGACAATTTCATTTATGGATAATTTAAGCATGTCTTTCATTTCTCTCTTGCACACAATTAAAGATAGCTGTATCTTCGACAAATATTTGACATTTTAAACTCTTTTACAGATAAAGATATTGTTGATGCAGTACTCAAAAATTGCTTCCAAGCTACCATTACATTTGACTTCTAATTGGTTTGCCTAGATTCCACTGCGAGATTCTTACACAATAGTTTTTTAAAGGCATCAATAATTTAATTAATAAAGTAGTTTGTTTGATGGTAGGAACACTATTTTAACATTGAAATGGCTCAAATGATTTTGTAATGGATTAACTGACAACAATAGAGCATTGCAGCTAAAATCTTTCATTTTATATAATTTTTAATATTTAAAAGAAAAAACTTAGGAACCAATCTTTAATAAATTTTCAGTTACTCTAATGTTCAATTTGTTCTTACACATTTAAATTCATACAGTTTGGTTTGTTTGTTGCTCAACTGTCATTTTTTACATGCGAGGGTTAATTAGACCTGGACCTACGGTTTAAAGTGGATTTTGAACCACTACAAACATCCATGCCCAAGGTGGGATTCGAACCCATGAACTGAAGGCAAGAGTGCTAACCATTGGGCTGCCAGCTCGGCTTAAGTTCATACAGATTTAAGACATAAATTAGCATGATTTCAATCATACTCACCAATGAATTACTGTACTAAAGTATTTTTACATTTTAAAGGGAAAAAAAGCCACTTTTTTGTTATGAATGTTGGACTGAGCATTTATTTTCTCATCAAAGTAGTTTTATTCAGCACTAAAACCTTAATGTGTTGTATATCTTTGTTAAATTTCCCTAACTATTTCTAGCAACTTTACAACCAGTTGAGAGTTTTTTCCCCACATATTATGCACACCTAAGCATTTTTAATTTTTCAAAACAATTTTCTTCGTAAAATCTAGACTGACAGATGGTTTTCCAATAAACCTATTATAAGAGCTTTTGGCTTACTGATGTTACCAGCCAGCAGAATTACTTTTTAACTTTCATGAATCCAAATGCTATCTCAATTATTGGCATTCAGAGACAAATTAAAACATTTTGCAGCAGTACAAACAGCACTATAGAATTTTTGTTTTTTTAATAGCACAGACTATCTCTAAATTTAAATTAAAGTCTTTTTCTAGTTTGAAATGTTTTTACTTAATCTTAATGTGGATGTAATATTTGTATCTTTACTTTTAAATAAATAAATTTCTAAATAAAAGTTATTTGTCTTTATAAATTTCTAAAAGTTTTTTAAGACAATCACTCTTCAAACACTTCACAATGTTTGAAAAACTAGATGTTTAATTGAATACAAAGCTTTATTTTATTGTATAGGGTATTTCTGACAAGATGATATGCATCATTGAATATAAATTATGCATGATGCTTTCTGCTTTACTTTATTCAAATATGTTCAAGTTAAGTAGAAAAATATGTACATTTTACAGCACAGAGACAAAGAAATGCATAAAGAGATACAGTAACGCATAAAGGTTTTTCATTTTATCTAATCATGTTAGAGGATGCTGTGTTACTGGTAAGCTAATTATAGCATATTTTTCCTCATGGAAAGTTGAACATAAACTGAATTATGTTTAATGTTCCCACTATAAATAGTTGCAGTGAAAAATATAATATAAATCAATTTACAAACATTTTTTGATATTAACGGAAAACTATAAAATTTAAATACAATTTGTAGTTTGAAGATTGACTATCTTAATTTGAGAAGTTAAAATAAGTGAAAAACATATTTATTAGCTTTTATCTTCCTTTAAACAAAATAAAATTTGCTGTAACCAATTGAGATAGTAGTCAAAAGATAAAAATAAAAAAAAATATTTTTGCATCAGTTGTAACATAAATATTTTGTTTCAAAACTGAAATGTGGTATTCTTTTATATTTAAAGTAGACCACAGAATGAAATAGTCACACAAGAGAAACATTCAGAAAGTTTTAAAAGTTTTTGACAAATTAATGAAATTAAATAATGGAATTTTAGATAAACAATAAATATAGACAAAAGGAAAACCACTACTGTTTTTAAATTTTATTACAATAATAATTAGGTATTACAAGCTCTGCAGATGTATTCTTGCAATGAGAAAATGCATGTCAGGACACCATTTTATGGGATGCTTTCTCCAACCACCAGCTGAAAATTGTCACTTAATAGAGTTGCACATTTCTAGAATGTGGTTGGAAAATTATCTAAAAGAATATTTATCACAACCTTTTTAAACTATGTAACACAGAGTAATAAATGAGCACTAAATTATTAAAAGGCAATCTTCCAAAAAATAAAATAAAATAAAATAAAAAAAAAAAAACATTTAAGCAGTAAAAATAAGTATTTCGTTATGAAATAGGAAGAATTTTATATCAATAATCGATGTCAATATGGCTAATATATTTATCAGGAAAAGTTTATTAATTAATGTATAAGCAATGAACAGCAGTAAATAAATATGTAATTCATTGTTTTCTTAGTTTATTAAAGTTTCAAATTCCTAACTTTAATCCGTCAGCTAATAAATATATAAATTATAACAGATCACAGATTTGAATATGTAAAAGATTTTCTTTTTGAAATAAGTGAAAGAATTTATAACATGGCATCCAAAATACACTTCTCTAGTTGCCTCTGAAAAAAATAATTTTTCTTCTTTTAACACACAAGTAAAATAAACTAAAATTTTATTTTGGTTCATTAATATAAAAAGTACATTTATTTTATTGATTTGTTTCTTATTTGTGATGAGAAACTCACAGAGTTCTCTCTTAGACTGACTTAACTTGTTCTGAAATGTTTCAAAGCTTATGAAAAAAAATTAATATAGAGTGATATCATACAATGTGAGGAATCATGAATTTAATCACAGTCAGTTTCTATGCACAAACAAATTGTCTACATGATTTCTAAGCTTTTCTATCAACAATTTTTTCATCACTTTTGTCCTTTTTATTCCATGTCCCAGGTAAATCAGAGGTCCATGTATTACTAGAAGAATTATCTGAATAATTTTGTTGAAGTTTGGGGTTAAATGCTGCAGGATTTAGAATGGATATATTATCCATTGTCTGAGCTAGTAGAGCAGGATTGTTCCCCATGGCAGCATTAATTGCATCTTGATCTAAACGTATTTGCCGCCTTCTTCTCTTAGACCACATTTCATGACAATCTTGATTAAGAGGTAGGCTAATAAAAGAATATATATATATAATTTGAGTAAAATAAAATAAATATTCATAACAGCAATTAAATGTTTGAAGAAAAATTCATTTTGTTGTATAAAGCAATAAATTTATGGCAGAGCTGATATACATTTAGATCCACTGCTGCCAAGGCGTGAACCTTGGCTGTGGATATTTTTATTTTTTACAACAATGTAAAAATAATTATGAAAAGAATTCTTATTTAACAAATGAGTTTTAACTTTTTAAATTTTACTCAATAGCTCAATGAATAAAAAATATAGAACATACTTGGGTGGTTCCATTTTTTCAGGACAGATATCTTTCAACCATTCACACTTTAAAGAATTTTCAGCAGTAATTCTTCTCTCAGGATCAAGTTCAAGCATTTGATCCAGTAAATCAAGAGCTGGTAGAGGCATACTAAAATATACAAATCATTATTTGTATATTTATTTTGAATAAAAAATATAATGTTATTAAGTTAAAAATAATTTTGAAAGTTAAATTAAAAAATATATACAAAATAAAATATCAAACGCACAAATAAAATTGTTTAACACAAGCAGTGTAGGAGGGAAAGCATTTAGAACAATATAGATTATCTTTTAAGAAATTTTAACAATACCCTACTTTAAATTAAAACAAGGAGTAAATTTAACAGAAAATCTTGCTATTTATTAAAGATAATTTGCTATTTATTTGATTTAAAATTCACTTGCAATTGATTGCACAATTTGTATTCTACGAATTACAATTTAATTCATAGAATTCAAACTGTGTAAACAAACACATTTAAAGCAAGGTATTGGAAAAAAAAATTACGTTGAAAACGTGCAGTTATTTTAACATTATACTCGCAATGTTAAAATTAAAATATTTACTGAATTTTAATTAAAGGCTTATAATGAAACTGCTTAAAAACAAAATAAATATATAATCAATTTTTATAAAAATAAATCATGGGTATAAAATTGAGGGGGGGACTGAGTATTCGATACAGCAAAAATTTAGACTTTTGAAATGCATATTATTTTTAATGCTAACTACTGGGAAGTACAAACTGCAACATGCAAGGGCACTAAATCTTCCTTTTTCGAATGTAGAGGTTCACTCATTGAAACTACTGGGAGCTGGATTAGAACTTGATGGAATATACTTCCATGAGGAACTCCTAACAGCTGTGAGAAAAAACTCAGAGATTCCGGCTCTATATTTTGATTCCGGCTCTCATTAAACAACTGGCACTTGAAACAATCCATAATATCTCTCCATGTTCTTTGAAAATCTATACAGATGGTAGTAAAGGTGTGGGGGGAGTGTTGGGTAGTAGGGTGTACATAAACACAGTCTCTGGAAAACTAGAATTTAAAATTAGAAACCCAGATAATTGTTCCATGTTTAGATCAGAGCTAATAGCCATTAGAAGAGGTTTACAGTAATTAAGGGATATCTGTGGATATTGACTGACTGTCATGCTTCTGCAATCCAGCATCTTTTAAATTGGAGTATTGTTGGAGATCAAACTTGCCTGGACATACTAAATCTTCTTAAGAGACTGTCACCCGAACACACAGTGCATTTCCAATGGATCCCTTCACACATGGGAGTAGAGGGGAATAAAAGAGTTGATTTCTTGGCCAGATCGGCATCAGAGGAAGGAGTAAACCCAGGAGGAGAGCTCACATCTAGTGATTTCTCTTCCCTGGCAAAAACTGAATTCAATAAGCTTATGAAAATTCCTCCCAACCAGCCTTGGTACTTCGCCAAAAAACCGGATGAGACCTTCAATCTTATCAAACTGTCTTTTCCCGCTATCTGAGTGGGCACACAAAAGGAATCACCTTTCAGCAGGGGCAAAGGACATTTCCAGACTGTCCTGTGCTCCGTCAATGTGGCCTCCCCTGGACATATCTTAATCTGCCTAAATTTTAAAAATAGTATACTTCAGGACCCATCACATTTTTTAGACATTTTAGGTTTTATGGGGGTTTATATAATTTTGGTTTTCCAACCTAGCTAGACAACCTGAGATAAGTAACAACAACAACAACAAATTGCAATAATGAACACATTAAAACCAAAGATAGAAGGTTTGGTTTGTTTATCATTCAACTATCACTTTTTGGACATAAGGATTAATTAGACTGGAACCTACAAATTAACAAGGACATTAAAAACATCTTGGGTCTTACACGGGACTTGAGCACAACTGTTGAATTGAAGGCTAGAGCGATAACCATTCGGTTGCCAGCTTGACCAAAGATGGATAGAACTATAAATTAAATATTACATACAACAAATTAAAAATAAATCATAACCTACTCTTTGTTTCAATATTTCCTGCCTTGTTTTAGGAATAAGTTTTAATATGACATTGACTTACTTTCCAACAGAGGAGTGAAATATTGAAATAACATCAAATGCCATTAGGTTTGCCACTTAATATTAACTTTTAATACATAAGATCTGAGCATATAGGAACTCTGCTCACAATGAAAATGAAAGACATAAGGTGTTGAATTAAAAACTAGCATTAGCTACTCAAGAATTGACTCAATCAAATACATTATCAAAATCTGTATTGGAAATTTACACCAATAAATTTTTTCAGGCACCAACACATAATTTTAAAGGTTATTTTAAGGATAATAATAAAAACCAAAAATTGGCAACTAAAATAAAAAGTTATTTGTTTTAAGTTAAAAAAAAATGTATGACTTTCATGCAATAGCAACTTAAAACATTAGAATTTTTTTCTAAAGACTGCATTGTTCTAAAAATTTAATTATTTCATTTCAATAAACTAGAATCAGTAATAATAGAAGTTTCAAACATAATATTAAAAAATATATTTTTATGTTTTTAACTATTATCAAACTCTGCATAATTACAAATTTCTTGTAGTTAAATAAATTATAATTGCATAAAATACTCTATTTACTTTCTTGTATACAATAAGTATATTATGTAATAAATATCATATATAAGGAATCTATAATTTAATACTAAATCTCTTTAAAAGTGGACATGACTAATTTTCCTATCTTTTCATTAGTTATTATTATACAGTTTTTATACAGTACAATTTTTATTAATTACACTTTTGGAAGAAATGATCATTGCTAAATTCTTTGAAAATATTCATTGTTATTTAGATAATTAATGTTATTTTAGTAAATCTAGTTAATTTGTGATTTTAGTTAAAAACAATTTTTATACAGTAAAGGAATTTTAATTTTTAATTTACTATAAAAAATTTTAATCAATGAAAACGTTTTTTTGAAAAGTATCTTTAATAGGAAGTAAAAACTTTTAATTTAAAATCATACATACATCAATTAAAAAAAATGTACAATATTAAAACATTTGTTTTTGCAGTTATGGAATGTTAATTAAGAAGTATTTATAAATAAAAAATTCTTTTAAATGTAAAACAAATATAAATAAAGTTAATTTATTTAGAAATCTTACAGATTCCCAAGAAATAAATTACAAAAGCAATAATAGATTTCTTAAAGAAAATGTTGACATTCAAATATTGAATAAATATTATTTTACATATTATTTTTGGCCAAATATATATGCAATTAAAATACACATATTTTTTAACAATATTTTTGAATGATAATACCAATAAATGCATGTAAAAACTTAATATTTTTATATGAAATTAGTAATTATTTCAAAAGCATTAGGTAAATTTATAAGATACAACAGATGATTTCACATAAATATTCAAAATTCTTTACATTACTTAAATTTTGTATATAATATAGTTGGTGCTCGCTTTACAAACTTGTAGGAATGGTAAAACAGTTCGTAAAATAGAAAAATGTATTAGATTATTTTTATACTAAGGGCTTTTTCTTAATAAACAAAATGCTTTCAAAAGAATTATTTAAAATGCACTAAAAGGAACACATGTAAAATAAAAATTCATACTAAGATCTCTACATCTACTTACATTTTATTGATTAGACTTCACCATACAATTTTCTAATACTCAAACCATGTCTGTCTGAATTTTTGGGGCAAACCATCCAAGAACATTATTATTAACAGGAATGTACATTCCTTCTCAGTCAAGCAAGCAAAGCTTTTTAAAGTTAATGATGCTGTACTTCCCAAAAAATGTTTTTGAGAAGGAGTATTTTTGCCAGTACAGTTTCCTTTTTTGAAGTTTTTAAAATTATAGAGGAGCAGTTCTTTAGAATTTCATATTTTTTAATAATTTTTGTTTTTAATACTGTTTTATCTACTTTCAAATTTTTCTTTTTTTTACTTCAACTAAACATGTTTGTTTTTTCAATTGCAACAAATTCTCAGTGAAATTGATTCAATCTCCCTCAACAAATGGGACAGCCGATGGCTTAGTTAGTTATGGTTAGCAGCCTCGATTCCTAGGCTTTTAATCCCTGGTTCAAATCCTGGTTTGAGCATGGATGTTTCTTTTTCTCGGTGTTTTGTTATTTCTTCTGAGAAGATGAAGGAATGAATGTGGCCCACGCTATAATCAGGTTTGTGGTGGTATGATGTGAGTAATGCTACTCACCTCTGTGACTTGGTTCACTGGCACCCAGAGGATATAATGATAAATGAATAGCAGTTTCCAGCATTGTCGTAGCAAAGGGTTAGTCACCCAGTGCCCACCATAAAAAGGAAACTTTATAAACTGAGTTGTTCAAATAAACTGAAACTAACAATAGAACAAGAGAGGACAAACTTTTCAAAAGTTTGTATTCTCTTCCATCTTTTTACTGTTTCTCTTAGGGAGGAGATATGAAACTCTAAAATGTGGCATTCTAGAATGGTTGAAATCTAGTATGGAATATATAAATATAGAAATTTTTTCTTATAGATCCACATTAATCAAATTGTGAAATTTAACAATTAAAACATCTAGCCTTGCAAAGATTTATATATATATAAATTTAAAAAAAATATTTTTGTTAACTGGAAGAAATTAAAATTTTTCATTCAACCATTTTACATTTTCTCTGATTACAAGATCTTCATTTTTGAGTATTGATTAATAATATTAAGATAGAACTTTCAGTTTTGTTTCCTTGAATATACTCTGATACCATTAAAAGAGATAAGAGATGATGTCCTATATACTAACATGTATTAAAGTAATTCTTGAATTAATTAATCAGAAGACAATATTATAATAATTATAAAAGAAACAAACCTACAAACTTATTTATATCTTATAGTATTGGCAAAATAAAGTTGAATTATTGAAATTAAAATTAAACAGTATAACATGATGATCCTGTAGAGAATTTGTTCCTTAAAAATCTCCATTTGATACTTCAAAATTTAATAAATTACTTAAAACAAACACATAATTATTACAAGATAATTACTTAAAAAATGATGTGCAACTTAATTTCTTATTGAGAAATGCTACAAAATTTTGGTTTGACAAATTCAGAAATTTAACTAGAAAAATACTTAGTGCACTATAACTGAATTCCTAAACATATCAATGTTTTAAAAAACACATAAATTTTTAAATAATAATAAAAAAAAAACTTTTTAAAAATTTAATATTGGCCAGCAGTTAAACAACATAGAACAACCCACATCACTTAATCTGCAGGCTGAAAACCATAAAAATTAGATATATATGTATAAAATAGAATGTGATGAAAGAACATAAGGAGTTCTTTGGTTCTATTTTAAATATTTATCACATATTTAAGCATGCACCATATGATTCATAAATTCATGAAAATGGTTAATATTAAATCTTTCATGAAATGCATTGTACATCAACTAAATGTAGAAAAAATCTATAACACATCCACTCACAATGAAAATTCTTCTCTTAATCTACGACGATATTGCTTCTTTGGTTTAAAGGTGTGCCAATGTGGTAATTGTATAACCTTGGGCCATACAGCTGGACAAGGTGTTCCACAAATGCGACTGATCGACTCTACTTGAGCCATTTCTTGATTAGCTTGAAATATAGGTTTTTTGGTAAACAGCTCACCAAGAATGCACCTAAAAATATTTTTATCTGATATTGAGAATCAATAAGAATTTAAACAATTTGAAATGATTTAATAATAGGCTATTTTTACACAAATAACTTCATATACTTTATTTGAAATACAAATGAACTTTTAGTAGTGAAATAATAATTTTGTTTTCATTTGCTGAAAAGAAACATAAATCTAACATTTTAGTATCTTACAAATAAACTATAAACTTTTTCAATATCTTTTATATAATAACTCTAAACAGAGATATTAAGCTTAGTAAATAAAAATCTTTAAATATAATTGATAAGGTAAATATTACACCAGGTTAAAGTATTAAATTACTTAATTGAATAAATGAAATATATATATATATACATATATCTATATATATGTAGAATACTAACCCACAACTCCAGACATCAATAGGAGGACCATATCTTTCTTCACCTAACAAGAGTTCAGGTGGCCTATACCACAGAGTTATCACTTTATTTGTATAAGGTCTTTGTTTATCATCGGCATTATACAATCGAGCTAATCCAAAATCAGCTAATTTTATTTGGCCCCTGTAAAGAAATAAAATTTTTTTCAAATTATAAATATATTCATGCAATTAAAATATGCTTTTCATCTCTCTTATGACAATGATAGTCAAATACAAAATAGTCCATAATACTTTGCATTTCAGAATGCCCACATGAAATATCGATTGGGAACACACCTCAAATTGCAAAAGGAAAAAAATTATATTTCCCTAACAGATTCCTCTCATTAGCCTTATTTTCCTAAACTACTGATAAATAAGATAGATATATGACTATGTTGATAATCAAGTTAATGTTCAACACAAATCATAAACTTTTTGGTTCTAATATCTTAAAGATTAAATCTATCTTAAAGATTATACTATCCCTGATTTGAATAGCAAGGAATGCTTGCATTAATGGTAAAAACATATTTTTGGTATTTCTTTTGATAAAAATTAGTATCAAGTAAAATACAGATATAAGCAGCTATGATACTAATGGCTTTATAGTACAAAAAAAATCAATTTTCCTTAATTAATCAGTTAAATTTTTCAATCAAATATTTAGATATTGTAAATGTGCATGATTATTTTAGGAATAAATTTCATGATAGAAATATACTTAGACTCGAAAATGGACATGTTAATCAACATTTAAAACTTACTATGCTGAAGAGCAATAAACCAGTTCCCCTGAAAACTTTATGTAATAATAAACTTAATGTAGATATTCAATATATCTGCCAATAATACTCAACTATTTAAATCAGTTATCATCATTTATTATTTTGTAAGTAGAACAACTAGAGGCCATTCATTATTAGTTTATCTTTTAATTCTGAATATTTTTCAAGATATAGTATTTACAGATCAGAAGCACTTTTGGAGCTCTTTCTACATTTTATTTAGAATTCTTTTAAGTTTCAACTAATTTTAGAGGTTCTTCTATAAAAAACATTCATTGTAGAGAATTTTTAAAATTATTTTTTATATGTCAGAGCATGTGTTTCAATAAATGCAAACTGAAGATTCAAAAGGCTATATAGCAACTGTAACCTCTTGTTGGAATTATTTGTATATGTTTTCACAAATTCTTCAATATTAAGGATATATGAAAGGTAATGGAGAAAGGTTAACCCTTTGATCTCAATATTAGTTTTCACTGTGTATTAAACTTTACTATTATTTATTAGTTTTCTGGTAATTCATAAAAATGCTGCTATCTTCTTAACATTCTCTATATTAAAAAAAAAAAAAAAATAAAACTTATTTAGTGCAAATTATTTAACATTAACAAGTTAATTTGTCATTAACTTTATTGATGACAAAAGTCAACTGCCCACCAAAATCTCAAGTGTTGCAAATTTTTTAGATTAGTTTTGCACTTTGAGCAACTTAAATTTCTTTATAATGAAAACATTAAATACAAAAGAAGCAAAAGGCCTCCAACTATGATAAGATTAATGTGTTTATTAAAGACAAAAATTTTTTAACTATTTAAAAATTAATAACATTACTTTATGTAAATTATATCTGGTCCTCATTGTTTCCTGAATGCAGAATGTTTTTATTTATGTTGTTAATTATTGGATTAAAACAAAAATATCAAACACATGCATAAATAAAAAAAATTATATTGATTAAATTTATTATAAATATTACAATGAATTTTTAGAAGTTTTAATAAATATCCCATCTTATAGTGAATTATATGAATTAATGGCATCTTTACATAATTTAAATGCTTTCTTAAAATATTTAAAATTTGTATAGAGCTGTATAATCTATATAAATAAAACTATTATCTATCTCCAAATTTTTGACTTGTGTTGAATTGAGAATAGGAGAACAGAATAGAATGAAATATACCAGGATGTTATTCTCTAATTTAAAGTAAAAGCTATGTCTTTTATTTGAAATTTTGGTTACAGTATTAGTAATTATTTTAAACTATAATAAATGTTGATTTGAATTCCCTGTAAATTGTTTATGCCCTAATGTAATAAATTTAAATGATGCAATATTCCATAACAGAATTCTTCACATTATAATATGGAAATTCTGAAAGCAGGGGAAAAATATTTAAGGCATCAGATCTCTTCCTTTCCCTACTTTATAAAAATATAATTTTATTATTATTATTTTTAAAAAATAAAAACAATTACTATTTCCTTTGTTTTTAGAAAAAGTATTTTTTACCTATTGTAGCCTTAATGTCAAAAGTTTATGCAATGAGCCATTGACCGGAAACTCATTGGAACACAGATGAAAAGAATTATACACAAATCAATAATGTACCATTTTTTTTATTTCTTATGATGTGCATAAAACATCCATTTAATTCCATTAACACAAAACAGTAAAAATTTTGTTTAGTAATGAAACTGTTACTTTTTGATGTAAATAATTATCTATATTAATAAGCAAACTTTTGCCCTAATGAAAAAGCAATGTTTAACATTTTTCAACAATTTTTATACGATAATACTTATAACAAAATGAAACTTCAAAAATTGCAATCAGACAGTTGCTGACGGCTTGTATTTCTAACACTCATTAACACTTGCCTATTTTTAAAAGAAAATATTTATTTAAAATAATGGTTTACTAAACTTTCTTATTCTAAGTTGATTGTTCAATACTCATTAAAAGCAAAATCAAATTAAATTAAAAGTAGACAAAAATGGACTCAGAGGTACCTTTATAGAAAACTGCCAGGAAGAAAATTTCAAGTTAAAATACATAAATTTTTTTATGTAGTTTTATAATATGATTAATTTTGATTCTAAATTATTGTTCTCCAAAAAAATGGTAATTTTTTCCTTGAGAAAATTATCAATTTCCTTTATACTAATATATTTTTTAATATTAAGACTCCCAATTTAATGATTTTTCTTTACATATTTCATTATTCACAGATAATTTACATTCACGTGTGAAGATGGGAATAGATTTTGATGATAAATAACTATTTTGTTGAAAACAGCTTCATTTTTTAAAAATCAACTGATATTTGTATTTTTCAAGTATTTTGACTTCTCAAATAACACTTGGTCATGCAAAAATATTTTCTCATAATCTTCATTAAATTGTCCTTTCATAGGTAATAACATCATCCATAATATTGAAAAAGACTTCAACTAAAAGTTCTAAAAATGCAGTCATAATAACATTTACTAAAACAGTTAAAAATACATTCAAGGGAGGGGTTCTACTAACAAATTCTTCAAGTAGCTAAATTTTTCTTTAGATTACAAAAGATAAAAATTGCATTTACCTCATAAAAGCAGACAAACACTCACACACAAAACTTGTATTTTCCTTCGTGTGTTTTGGATGTAATGGAAAAAAAAAATTGAACACTTATTATGAAAAGGTAAAATTTTCACCAGGTATGCAGTTGTTTCTTGATTAATATCTTGGAGAGATTTCTTGTATTTTATCCATAAACACTTCATTTTTCTATAAAATCACAACATTTTACAAGCAGATGTATCATGATCGACTTATGTGATCAAAACTGACATGACAGGCTGCTTTTCCAGAAGTCTTTCTCATTCCACGCTATTCATAGCAATGGACTTTTAGATTATTTTTTTTACAGTTTAGTAAAATCCTAATACATGTTGTCCCTCTATCTTCGTTTAAGCCTTCCTCTAGATCTTCCACAGAATAGTTTCTTACCAGGAGACCATAAGAGCAGCTCCTTAGCAGTCGTTCTGATAAAAGTGAATAGCCCATTTTAATCTATCACTCTTTATGTACCCACACAAATTAATTTGTCACCGTACTTATTTACTAGATATTTAAGACATTTTTATACCCGATAAACAAAATAACAATGGCAAAAAAAAAAAAGAAAAATTATCATGTAAGGTGAAAAAGAAAGATGAAGTCAATAAAATAATAATTTAAAATAAGATTTTAAATTTAAACAGAATGTTATTTCATACACACACATTGTTAATTCACATCATTGTGTTATAACACAATTTAATGCGATCAAATAACATTAAAAAAAGGCTGATTAAATGTCTTTTTCTGATCAAATACAGAACTTTTCTTACAAATATTCCTTCACAATGTCATTCAGAGTTTTTTTCCCAGTTGATGAAAAAAATCATACAGTAAGTTATCAGTACATTGTTTAATTAATGAAATCTTTCCTTCAAAGAATCTGTAAAAATTTATTACAAATTTTTTTTAAATAAATTCAAAATTCTAAAGTTACATTTTAAAAAACAAATTGCAAAAGGTTGAGTTGCATTCAAAACCACAGTCTGTAATTTTAACGAATTGTTTTAGGGGATTCCATGAGACTTATTTATTGCTCTACGGCCGTTTTTGCACAAGTGGTCTGATTAGACTGAAATTGTTTAAGGAAATTTACACATCATAATAAACATCCTAGATGAAATTTGTAATTATTCCATTAAAAAGTCAAAGTTTTAGAGAACCTTGCAATTTATGGACACTATCCCTGTCTAGTTATTCTCGTCCATAAGAGATATTTTATTCCTGGAAAATATTTTTCACTCAATTATTAATCCATATGGTTGAATAAAAATAAGATAAACAGCTAATACACAACAAATGCATCATCATTAAAATGCCCTTTCATTTTAGTAAATTTATCATTTGCACTTGATAACTTTTCTTCTAGAACCTATTGTGCAGTAATTAGTTAATTCTGGTCATAATCAAATAATTTAATTACATTCTTTATTGTTTTATGCCTAGCCTTATTTATAACTTTATCAATATTTAATGAGAAATATGACTTTCGAAAAAATATGAAAAAATGTTTACTAAAGAATTCTTCATATTTTAATTACACCTTAGTTGTTACTTATGTTACACAAGTTTTTCTCCACTTAAATCTGGATAAAGCTAACTTATCATATGCTGTTTGAGTGAGCTCAATAATTTTTGGGACTAAAGTAAATATAAGAATGTTATCAATAAAAAGATACTGATAATTCCTTTGACTTGTAACTAAATTGCATAAAATGTTTGCAACTAGCTTGTTCCAGAAGTATCTGTAAGGTATAAACTCTAGTTATTCTTTTGCATGAACATTATCCTTTTAATGTTTAGATAGTGACTAATTTTCTTCTACTATTGATAGTTGAGAGATAAGATACAAAAGCAGAATCTTATCTATCAATTTTTTTAAAAACCATTCATTATATAGATGCCAAATCACATCAACTCCCACACAACAAATTTGTTTATTATTATTGTATTTTTAGTAACAGCAAAATGTTTTTAACTCAAGTCTAGCACTAAAATATTAAATTTTTTGTTTTCAATTCCATTAATATCAGAAAATATGCTTTTGAAACCTTACCAATTCAAGAAAAATCTCATTTTCCAACTCCCAATTGGGACTCACAAATATTCTAATCACAGTATAATATCCATATTGTGTGATGAGGAATACTTACAGTATTTAACTAACCTACAGAGTGATTAGCCTCACACAGTGGATTAATAAAATTTCAGATAAAACTGGTCTCAAACATTTCTCCTAACTGAATTGTATACTTTTAATTGAAGTTATATTTCAGAATTAAAAGTTTCTCATAAAAAATAATTTGGAATTAAATCTTATCCCAGGATGGAAAATAGACGACTCCTGTGGGTTTTAAAATAAAAATTGCTTACCTTAAACTATAACTTTAATGGTTAATTTTAAAAAAATGCTCATTTTTTAAAATACATTAATTTTCTCTCCATAAGAATGTGGAACATTTATCCTATAATCATTGACCAATCATGTCCAAATAATTGGACAAGCATATTTTCAGATTAATTTGACTATCCATTAAAAAAATTTACATTGAAGTGTTTAAATTGAACAATTTGACATTTATGAATTCCACATTCAATTTGTTTTTGACTGATTCATACAAGAGACACAATTTTCTGGTTTAATATATTGTTTTGAAACAAAGGTAAGAAAGTAATTAGCATTATTATTATTTTCAAATAATTTTTTCTAAATCTACAGATACAGACTGCTTATGAAATAATATGTATAAGAATTCTTCAAGAGGCTTAAAATATGTACACTTTCTAAAATATAACAATTTAAGAATTATAATAAAATAAATTTAAAAATTAAGATTTTAATAACTAAATTAACTTTAAATGTAATATAATAAAAAATGCCAATATTAAACATTGACAAATATTAATCACACTAAAAATCTCTTACATCTAAAGTAATCATAAAAATTTTAATGAAATTTAGTAAAATAAAATTAAATTAATGAATCAATAACTGAGACAGAAAACAACAATGTAAAATAAATTTAAACACATACCTATTGTTCATAAGGATATTAGAACATTTGATATCACGATGTAAAAAATTCTTCAAATGACAATATCGCAAACCATCTAGTAATTGTTTCATAAAAGATGCAATATGAACTTCAGTGAAATCTACTAAACCACTTTCTAATAGGCCCATCAAATCATGATCCATAAACTCAAAAACAAGATAGAAAGCACCTACAAAATAAAATATTTATGTTCAATTGTTTCTATTAAAGAATACAATAATAAGTTAAAGTAATGCATCAATTTATAATTGATTTACACTGCAAAAGATACATACAAAATTAAAATATAAATTTTAAATTAACTTTTTTTTCTAAAAAACATATCTACATACACTAACGCCTACATTTTGTCAAAAAAAATAGACGGACATGAAACTACACTTTAACTTTATGTAAAAAAGCACTTATCCAACAAATCTTTAGTGAAAATATTGCCTTACGAATATATTGCAAAACAGATGACTTTGTATTAATTATCATAACATTATATTAACAAATACAAAATGTTGTTGGCAAAGTTGTCAAAAAAGTAGACGGACATTCATAAAAAGGGTGTGAAGTTTAAAATTTTAGTAAGTGGTTTTCTTACCACCTGCTTGTTTGAATTCAAACACATGGTTTGGCATTGAATCAAAGTTTTTGAATGTCATTTTGGCAAAAAGTATTCCATTGTGAATCGAGAGAGGACATTTATCGACAACATTGAGGTCTGGACTTTTAGCTGGCCAAGGCAAAACTTGAACATTATTGTCATCGAACCATTTTTAACTCCTTGACCAGTATGAATGGTAGCTCTGCCTTGCTGATATATCTAGTTTTCTCCTCCCCAATCAGCTCCATATAATAGGAGCTCTGTTTCCAACTGCTGTACATAATCTTTGTGATTTTGTCTACCTTTTATATAAACTAAACTTGATCTACCACTGAAACCAACAGCAACCCATACCATCAAACTTCCTCCTCCTTTTTGGCGAGTAGAGTAGTATTGTTCTTTTTGTTTCAAACAGTGCCAATAATATTGAAAGTCATCTGGCCCATCTAAATTGAGCTTTTTCTCACCAGAGAAAACAGATGTCCATTCATTGGTCCAGGACATGTATTTTTTGCTCCACTCCAGTCTATCAGCAATGTTTTTTAGTCCACTTAGGATGGTGTTTTCGTTTCTTAAATTGAAACTATTTACTTCTTTGCACATAATTAAACACTCTCTTGTAATACGGTTAAGCCCAGATTCACACTCTGTGGTCGAAATGCTTGCCCCTCTTTTTAACATTTTGAAGAAGATTTCTTTGCTTTTTTGGCTTTAGTTTTTGGGGTCTTCCAGTTTTTTTCTTTTTCCATGAGCATCAGGATTGTTCAGAAATTCTGCAATAGAACTTTTACCAATTCTTATGATATATGCAATCTCTCAATTGTTTTTTTCATCGTTTCAGCAGGCTATGGCTTGCCCTTTTTGGAATTCTGTAAAAGGAATTCCTCTAGGCATGACAGTCAACTTCAAGTAACAATCAAAGTAAAAATTTAAAAAATTTGAAAGAAATTAATTTTATACTTGAATGTAGGTGATTTAACTAACTTATCCTAATAAACAAATTATAAAAATTTGTAAAAATTTTTTCAATGAAAGCAGAAGAAAAGCACTTTAAATGGTTTGTCCGTCTACTTTTTGACAGTGTAAGGCTATATACATCTATTTAACCTTAAAAAATAAACTGGTGGTAATAATACTTTTACCTTACTGGATATTTCTTTCAATGATAGGACTAATTTATAATTTGAAACAGCAATATTTGAAACAAAGAGCTTTGCATTTAGAAATTTTTAGTGTTCGTCTACTTTTTTGACGAAGTGTATTTCTTTCCGCATTATCAACTGAAAATTATGCTATTTACAATTTGAATAAAGTAGCTAAAAATAAAACTTAAAATCAAGTTGTATACAGAAGAAAAGGATTAAATATTAAACTTCAAATATTTTAAGGAAAAGATAAAAAATGTATAATCAAACAGTATTTCATTTTTGTTACTTGAAACCTCAAATGCAATATGAAAAAAGAGTATAAAATTCTAATATAAATTTAATTTAGAATACATTTTTTATTTCCAGAGATCAAGGAAGTTGTCATGAATCCCAATTATTTAAATTACTAGGAGCAAAATATTTTTTAGTGAAAAAAATAGCAACACAAGATAAAAACAAATAGCAAACAGGAAATTGTATCACGTGAAATTCATTTTACTCAATCCTTCTTAATTAAAATTAATCTTTATCAAATATACATTGTTTTACTGTTACGTTAGTCAGTATAAAGTTTAGGGTTAGTTATTTGAATTTTCAATATTCCTAAGAGCAGTATTTTTTATCATAGAAAATAACTTTTATATCATATCATTTATGCATAAATACTGTCTTGTAATCAATCAATCAACACTAGAAAGACCTCTTTTGCAGTATTCCTAGTAAAAATTTCTTTTATGATATAGATGAAATGAAATTCAATTGTCATGTGAACTAGAATATGTAGTATACCAATTATCATAATAGCTATTTCAAAATAATATTAAATATTGGCATTTTAGAAATAGTATTTATTTCAAGCAAAGGGGGTTTCTAAAATTTGATATTAAATTTATCTTATCACAAAAATATTGTGTATTATAAGTGAAAATGTGAGACAATTTAATGAAAAAATATTTTATATTTTTGGGCATTTATCATTCACAGCCTATTGTTTACATAATGGCATACTAAAAATGTTATTCTCCAAGAAGTATGATCTCAGAAATAACTTTATTTTGTAAATTGAAAGTGAAATAAAAATGCATGTTTCAAGAAATTAAAAGATTAAAAACAAAAATTGCAGTTTACAAATGCATTTGGATACTGCATAACAGATAAGCACTTTCTATGTATTAAAAATCATGTACATTCAATAAGTTAGTAAACATATAAATGAAAATCAATTTGGCATAATAACATATTTTACTCGTCCATTACCATGTTTTATCAATGAGAAAATTCAAGAGAGTTTTCTGCTCAATGTCCTAAGAATTTCAATTTAAATCAATGTAGAATTATTCCGATTCAAGAAATGTGAAGAATTTGTCAACAGTTTAAATTAAATAATCCATTTTAGAGCTTTTCTCTATAGTTAGAAGCACATCATATCTCATATTAAAGAAAAATGGCAAGAATTTAAGCAAATTTAAGCTATCTTTTTTTGTTTGAATATCAAATTGGGATTCAGAAATGTAACTTGATTTTAAGAGGCCACACATTTGACACATACATAATAACTCTGTTTTTGTATGCTTTACTTCTTCTAAAATATGTAAACCCTTTTATTAATTGTGTGGAAAATATAGCACCCAAGAGAATTTTTTTTGGAATTCCAAGTAATTGTAAAGAATATCATTATCAAATATGGATAAAGTATTTCAGATTCAGTATTTAAATTATTGTGTAATATTCAATTTGTTTTATTTATTTATCTATATTTATAGAGATAGAGAAGATAAAATATAATTCAATAATTTAAATAAAAGTTAAAAGCTTAATTGAAGGTATCTATAAAATAGTCACACAATTATCTAAAATGTGTAAAAATATGTAATTAGAATCAAACTTTTCCTTATACACACCTTTATCCTTGCAGAAATCTAATGCATCTTGCTTATCAGTGACAATTTCCATCAGCTTAACAATGCTTTGGTGATTTAATTGCCTCAATATTTTTATCTCTCGAACAGCAGTAATTGGGAAACCTTCTCTCTCATTTTCAAGTCGTACTTTTTTTAAAGCTACAAGTTGCCCTACAAGTCATCAATATATGCATATTAATAATAAAATACATAAAACAATGAATTTTTATCGCATTCAACCAGAAATTTCAGTTGTAAATATAATACATAAATATACTAACAGTAATAGAAGTAATGTAATCATTTAATATTTAACATAAGACATTAGCATTATATAACTGAGGGTTTATTTGAATTAATATGGAAACTTCATTTGCTCATTTTTAAAGCAAAAACTTATAATACCTAGAAAGATGTGCAATGAACAATAATTTCCACTATTGCACCCATTTAAATTTCTTTTATATTAAGACATCATAATTAGCTTTAAATAAAAGTAACACAATAGAATTATATATACATTCTCAAAAAGTACTTTAGAAGTTACAAGGAGTCATACCAAATTTTTCTTGGAGGTACCAGCATGCAAATGTTGAATGAATATAAATTTATTTCTATTTTTGACCATATTTTACTGTAAATATGTACACATAAAATTTTTAAGAATATTTTAAAATAACAATAAATGCATGTTAAAACTAACAAGGATATTTTTTTAATTTAAAATTTATAATTATTTCAAAAGCATCAAATGAATCTATAAATATAATAGAATGATTTCAAGTACGTAATCAAAATTCCTTACATTTTATACATTATGATTTTCAGAGTTTTTAAGTCCCTTCAGCATAATTTGTTTCATTTAATTTATTAAGAATTTATAAAAGATATATAAAAATATATTCTGGTAAAATAAGATATTTAAACAAAACTGGAAAATATAAAGTTATACAATTACTAGTTACAGAAAATCTCAATTTAAATAATTTCTCTTAGTTTTTTTAAATCACTTTTTAATAAATAAAAAAAAGAAGCAGTTTTGACTTTTTGCCAAACTTTAAATTATTCAATCATAACATGCAGATATATATCTGGATATATGATATTTATTTGTTCAATTTTAAAATATATCGTTTGGTTTTTGCATATTTGAAAGCTTGATAATGACATATTTTACTACGTTATTTGTGTTAATTTAACAATTCTTTAAGTTTTTTTTCATATCTATAAATTTTTTAAAAGTGCCATGAAGTATTACAATAATTCTTTTCTAAAAATTAATAACTTTACTTATATAAAACAATATTAAACACAAATATATATTAAAAACAAATATAAAATAATAATTTATAACATTAAAAAGGCATAGCATAGTAATTCATCAAAACACAGCAAGAATATTTATAAATAAAATGTTTAAACAAAAAAAAGTATACAATATTTTGAAAATATATACAATGTTTTATAGCTAAAAATCTTAACATCTACTTTTAATAATCTTATACAAAATAAAAATTCAACAACATTTGAAACACTTTGATGCTAAAAATGAATATAAAATAAATTAATGTATCTATTCTGTAAATTATAATCATTTTATTACTAGGCTTCATAATATTTTTAAAATTATAAATAGTTAAGAAAGCATTAATAGTATTCTACATATATTGCTATAGAAAACTTTTTAACACTGTTATCTATATATCATAATTATCTCAAGAATATGTATAAGAAAAAATTAAAAACTATTCTTTATAAACAAAATTTCATGAATCTGATGATAAGGATAATTGACAGCAATAATTTATATTTTGTAACTCATGCTATTTGATTCAAAGTTTCCACATTTATAAATGTATAAACAAGAACTTTTAAGTAAATGTATACAAATTATGTAAAAGTTTAAAAAAGATTAATATATTTAAAAAAGAAAATTAAATATCATACCTGATATATAATCAAGTAAACAGCAAAAATTACAAAAAAGAAATTTTTCGTTCAGATTTTGTTCAGATTAATTGAACATTTTCTAGCATTGACTGGAAATCAAATAGCTTTTAAGCTTTAAAAACAATATATTAAATATGTATATACCTTAAAATAACTGGCCTCTGGAAAACTCTGCAGATTTCTGGATAAATCAAATATTTATTTATAGAGCAGCAGTAAGCTACTGATTTATATTTTCTAGAAGGCTCTCTATTGTAGTTTCATGAACATTTCAGCATTTTAAAATCCAATGATATTCCATAAAATAATGGTCAGATCCCTTGTTCAAAATTTATGTACATTTAAAATTGGCGATATTAAGAAGCTAAAGCACTTGATGAATTATTGAATTACAAATCTTTTCCTTAACTGATAGGAGTCCTGTTTTTTATAATAAAAGAAAATTAACAAGAAAGTCCAGTTGAACAGAAATTAAAGATGTAATTGGAACAGAAAGATTTTACCTGTATCACGATCTTTAGCTTTATACACTTGCCCATAAGTGCCTTCTCCAATTTGGCAAATAATATTAAAGACATCAACACATCTTTCACCCCAACTAGGAGTTCTTGTATCAATATCATTTTCTTTATTTAAAATTCTAAATATAAAATAATAAAAAAAGAAGATAATTGTTGTCATGTAAAAACACTGCCTTAATTTGTTATAGAATAATTATATACTTTAATATCAAAGTAAAATGTATTATATTTTCTCATAAAAGAAAACTTAAATGAATATGCAAAACATTACATAATCAAGTATTTACAAGTTTCAGGTATTTTGCATTAGTAAATTTTAAATGAATTGTAAAAAAAGAGCTATTTTATTACACAATTTAAAAAAAGTTCAGTATGCATATAAGATATAACATTTCTTAAGTTTGCAACTGTTACGATGCTTCAAAGCTAAAGTTCATATTTTAAAGGAATAAAAATGCTGTTTTTTAGTTCTTCATCAAATACACTAGTGTGCAAAATTAAGCAACAGGCTTTTCTTGCCACAACTTTTCAAGATATCTGAAAGACATGAAATTCAGAAATAAGACAGCATTTTGTAAATGCTGACAAAAGTATAGTCACAAAAAATGAATACTATACATATTAAAAAAAAAAAGGTTCAGTGTAGTTAACTATAATTAAATTACATTAACTATAAAAATAAAATTAAGTAAGGATGGCTGAAATATTTACATAATTTCTGTTCGTAAATTTAGTGATGCAAATATTGTTTATTGATCTTACTGGTTCTTTTACATTAATGTGGGATATTTCAAAATTTTAACTTTCTAACCGTCATGTAATTTTTGCTGCACATGCAACGTTTTGTAACACGTTTGTTGGAATTTCTGCCACCATTTTTCTCCGGCAAAGTAGAATGTCTGGGAAAATTAATATGAGTGTTTTGTGTGAATTGGAGCAAAAAGGTAGAAAGGAAATTATTGATTGGTGTGTGAATGAAGGTTTGATTAGTTCTAAATATGTGTGTTCAGTTTGTAAGAAAGATATGCGTTTGGTTGAGAGAAAGGATAGATCAGATGGTTTTGAAAGGATTTTTCTGGAGATAGGTGTGAATGCTCATCATTGTAAAAAGTCTTTAAGAAAAGTACATGGTTTGAAGAAAGTAATATGAGTTTGATTCAGATTTAAAAAATTTACTTATTTATAGGTGTATGCAGCTGGATCGAATTTTAATGATATAAATGAGGTGAATGTAACACCGAATAAAACTGTGGTTGACTGGCGTACTTTTTATAGAGAAGTGTGTGCAAATGTATACTTGAAGAAGAGAGATGATTGGAGGTTCAAAAATACATCCATACACCATGATTGTTTAGCACATGAAGGTTTCCAGCATTTAAAAGAAAACCATTGGTAGTTTTTTGTCAATCCTGAAACTGGCGCCCATATTATAGAAGGAATGTGGGTCCAAACTAAACAAAATTTCAAGAGACATTGTGTCAAACAATCCAGCAAAGACATGTTTGACATTCATTTTGTGGAGTTTTTATGGAGGAGGCGTTATGCGGACTCTACGGATACCAATATGTCCAGGAATTTCATAAAGTGTGTGAAGGATCTCTACACATTTAAATTTTGCAAAAATAAAGAGGCTTCAAAAAAAAGTTGAGCGTTTTAATTTTGATTTCTTTAATGTTTTTGATGCTGTCTATTAAAAGTGCTGAAAATTAATTTTACTTCTATGCATTGTGTAGTAATTTGTGAAGCGACACAACAGCTGTCTTAGTGACCATCTTAGCGAAAAAATAAATAAAAACGCCAAAGAATCAAAGGGCACTTGATTGTAAAATTTTACCAAAAAACTTTATAGAACTCAAGTATTGTTACACAGAATTGTCCAAGAGAAAGACAAAATGCCAATATTCCTAAGCATGGGACAGACCACTTCCTACTGCAATGGTTGTTCTACACTGTCTCTCCCTACTCAACTGCAGATTATTCAACAGTTCTTGAGGTAAAAGCCCATACCTCAATCAGCATCAATGGGATTTAAATCAGGAGAGTATACTAAGTCAGTCCATGCATTGTTTTCAATTAAAACAAAGTCTGCTCCAATAGCAACTTGGAGCAGACACATACAGGGAAGAATTACCTACTTAACAGTAGTCTCTGGTTACAGAAATCCTGTTAAAAACAAAAAGCTTAGCCCACTTGTTCATCATGTCTACCAATGCAACTCCGGACCACAATAAGTCTCTTCCTGTGATGTTTCTGAGGTGACACTGTAGGATACAACTCCATTGATGAGATATCCAGTTCTCAAAGGTACAAAGTGTTCAGTACAGTGGGTAAATAGCCACCTTAATGAAAGTGACTTGAAGAATTTTAACACTATAGTTGACTCATTTAATTTTACTAGGCAACTATAAGATATTACAGTTCAATTAAAAATTTTACATTTTATGGTTTAACTGCACTAGTTGGCTACAAGATCTTTGGTTTTTCAGTCTTATTTAAATCCTGTCACTGTGAAATCTTTGTTATACAGAGTAGGGACATCAAAAAACTAATTTCTCAAATTTTTATTAGCCCACTTTATTTTTTAATAATTTAAAAAAATTTAGAGTAGAAATAAAAAATTTCAGAATTACTCAACATTTTCCAAAAATTAATCTATATACAGCAATTTTCAAGGGCTGAGATTTTCCAGAAAAGTTTCAAGGAATTGTACAAAACCAGATTCTGAGGCTTTTATAATAATTATTCCAAAAATGCCACTCAAACATATGACCCACTGAATTGAAGGTTTGAACACCAACCATTCAAGAGGCAGTTTGGCTCTGATACAGAACACTTCTATTAAAACAAGAGTTATACTTTCAAGACCATGTCTTATTATTACACCAATATGAAGATATTTTTTAACAAAAGTAATTGAATACTTAACAAGCCTGGACGGAGCAATTTTTAACCAGAGTAAACATATTAACCTAGTTTTTTTCTTTGCTATTAAATACAGAAGATAAAATGATTCTAATTATGTCTTTCCTTTAGTAACTATTATTGTGATTTTATTCTCTCTCTCTCTATATATATATATACATACATAAATCCTATTACAAATAATTAGTTTATGAGCAAAGATTTTCCTAATTTTCATCATTATGATAAATGATTCATTGAAAAATGTTTCTTAAAACATTGACAGTTATTAAATTTAAGAATACTGATATATAAATTATTTTGTAGACTTGTGTAAAAAGACAGTACACACATTTCACTTTAAATGCATAGAGAACGAGTAAAAAATTAGGAGTAATAGAAAATGTTTGAAACATATTTCAGTCTAGTCACTCACCTTAAATGACGTTTATATCTTGGAATAGATTCAGGGTGTTCTATAGAGCCTTTAAGAAGTCTGTTAATATAAAAATAATTAATATCATACAAAGCAAATGATAAAGTAAGCAATAATTACACATATAACTAAAGCTTTTTTAAATTGCTAAGAAAACACTATTTCAAAATTGCATAAAAGTATGAATAAGACGTAACCATATACATGAGCTTATTAAGAAATTAATGGAAAGATATAATATTGATATTAGTTACTAACAAACAAAAAGAGAAAATCTTAATGATAAAAGACTATTTTTATAATTCAAACTTCTACTTTTCAAGCCTAATATTTTAAAAGCAAAAGTGTTAAATTCAGTGAAAAGGAAAATCTGGTTCTATTATTGTGAAGGTTTCTTAGGTTAGGTTATAACAGCTTGTTTTGGAAATCTTTTGTCTGAAATGCTTATAACTGTCATTGAAGAAAGATATGACATACTTAAAGGCTTCTTATTATGACAAATTGTTTTTTCATGACAAGTAAAAAGTTCTAAAAGTGAAAAGGCACTTAAAACATCCTAATAAAAAGTAAGACAAGTTGAAGCAAACCATTAACAAAATGCCAATCTTGTTTAAAAGTAAGTAAATTCAAAAATTTCATAAAAATCAAATCGATGCATGAAATACAAAATAGAACAAGAAAAATGTTTCCACATTTTAAACACATTGAACTCAAAATTAAAAAATGATACATGCACCCTTCTATATAAACTTTGTAGCAGTTTCAATTTTCTTTGATTTCATGCAAAGTAAAATAAAATGAAAGACTAAAAACTAGGACTTTTTATACTTGAATTTTTATTTTTCTTAATATATTAATTTTAAAATAATTAAAACAAATTGGGTGTTAACATACACTTGCTTCTGAGAAGTCTGAAATGTACCAGATGGTTCTGGTTTTCCAACATCCACCGGGGACTTATCAATTTCAGGTTCAGGTGACATGATATCTTCTTCCTTTATACCAGGTGGCAAAGGAAGATCCTTAATACCTTTTTTTGGTGGTGTTACTGGTTTCTTTTCAATTATAGGAGAAACTGGCGGAGGAGTGATTTCCCCTTCGTCTTCCTCATCTTCCAGAATTTCATCATCTGGTCCAACTGGGGGAAGAGGCAAAGGTGGAAGTGTTGTCGGTAATGGAGGATGTTGTTTGGATTCTGGAAGTGGTGGTGTTTCTGCCTCAGGAGTGGGTGGATCGGGAGACTTTGGAATATTAGGAGTTACCCGATTTTCTTGCTCAGTATTTACATTAAGAGTAGAATGTTCAGTATTGGAATTTTCTTGATTGTTAGATAAAACACTGGTTTCCTCAACTAATTGTTCACATTCTTCTAAAAGAGGATCTGGTTCTGTAGGTTGAGTCGTTTCTTGAGTATTGAATGCAGTTGATGACAGAGAATTATCAGAGAAATCACCAGTAGCATTAACATTGCCATTTTCTGTACTAGCAACATTTTCTTTCTCAGGTTCTTTTCTAACAATTAGCCTATGTTTAAGTCTTTTTGCTCTTCTATGCTTACATTCTGAAGCTAAACTGGAAGCGAATTCTGATATACTTGGACTTCTTTTCCTTTTAATATGTTTCCTATGAGGAGAACTAGACCTAGATCTAGATTTGGTACTAGTCCTAGAAATAGAACGCTGATTACGATTCTTCCATCTCACAGGACTTCGACTAAAGCTACGGCTAGATGTGGTAAACCTTCTATTTCTGCTGCAATAAATAAACAAAATTATAACTGTGTGATATTTACATAACCAAGAATAAAAAATTATTTGTGAATAATTTGAAAAGAATACTAAAATTGAATTGCAGTTCAGAATTAATTTTTTTTCTTTAAATTACAAGATAAAAAAGAGCTAGTTTTTATTAATAAAAACAATAACTAGCCTTTGATTCTTGTTCATAGCAAGAAAAATTAATGGATTTCATTTTATTCATATGTAACAAGAATTCACAATGTAAAATATTGCTTGATTTTTTTGGTGTTGTATATAGTAAAAAAAATGGTATAAAATACTAAAATATTGGAATAGGTGCTTAAAACATAGATATTAAAAGCAAAATAATATGCACATTTAAAATTCTAATACTTTTTTTTATATAAGTTGCAAGTTTTTGAATGTTTTATATACAAGTTAGCTCAAATATGTTACTTTATGTACTAAGTTCAGATATTAAGTTGAAATTTCAAAATAAGTTTTAGGTTGATTCATTATAAACAGATTATTATGGAAATGATGTTATTCGCACTGCCGGTATAACATGATTTTTTTAAGAAATGTGTCATATAGTTTGACTAATTAAAATACTATTATATACAGGCATTGTTGTAGTTATTTCATATATTTAATTTAATGTTATAATTTCTTATAAATCATCTCTGAAATTAATCTTTTAACATTTTATATAAAGCAAAGCTATGGTAGATAAATTACAGAAAATATTTGAACCATGTTAAAAACCTATAATTATACAAGATCCTATGCAATTCCAAGTAACCAAAAAACTAGAAATCAAGACAAGAGGGGTTGAAACAAAATTTTATTAAGTTCTGCAATCATCTGTAAAACTCAGTTTCCTAAATTATTCCAAAACTTAATAGAACTACTATTAAGATTTTATGTGTGAACATGAATGTGAATTTAACTATTTAAAGATTGGAAAAAGCTTAGTTTTCACAATTAACTCTTATATGATTCCCTAGATAAAGATGAAATGCTATTATATATTCTATTTTATGATGAAAATCTTGTTTGTTGAAATATTTTAGTTGACAACACATGCTATACAAATTTAAATAAAAAATAGTAATTTTCAGTTGTAATAAATTTTACTTTGGAGGAATAAGAATTTTGACATTGTTTTAAAAAAGCGACAAATAAATGGAGACAATTTATTTGAGATTGGTATAACTATAGGAATATTATTCATAGGAATTCTTAAGGTTGGTGAAATAGAAATTCAAAATTTTCAAAATGATAAAACTATCTAATAATTTTATTCCATCCATTGCAGATGGACATGGTGTTTCTGCTTTCTTTGCATATCTTTTAGGATGAGTGCAAGGAAATAGTCATGTTGTCAAATGGGTTTCTGCCCTTGTGACACATGAATACAAACTACTATCAATGACAGGTCTTACCAGAGAACTATTTCGATGATGGACCTAATTATTTGCCTTATAACAGCCATAGATTTGGCTGCTCACTTTGAGGTTCAAATTTATTTGGTAAGACATGCAACAGATTCAGTGCAAGAACATTTTTATAAACATCGTCTTTATGGCAGAATATTGATTTTTAATCGCAAAAGCATAAATAACTTAGAAAGAAACACAAAGTTTTCTAGATATAGATAACTGATTGTCTAACTGCACACATAGTATGAAGATTATTCTTTTATTAAACACACAATGTGTGAAAATATTGAAATTTTATGATTATCTTTAGGCCTGCTTTTGAATCAAGACATTAGACATTGCATTTAGAATATGATGGGATTTTTATCTTCTCTAGAGCAAGATGAATATAGTTAAGATAAAAACAATATCTCTTTTTTGAAAAGCTTTGAACAATTTTACTTGTGATAATATTTAGTGATTTTAAACCCAATTTATTAACGCTGAACAAATTTGAGAGCCTATTATGAAATAAATTAAAGTTCCTTCTAAAAGTTAGTAAAAATATACAAATTCTAACTTATAAATCCTGTCTTTTCCTACATATTCCGAAAAGTAGATGTATGAATTATAATCCCATTATTTTTATTCCTTGAGAATCTTAATGAACTGAATATTGCAATATCCAGGCATTTTACAACTGAAATTTACTGAATGTAATGAATCTCAATGGTTACACTACAGATTAACTCTTAAAAATTGGAAGTTGAAATTTTTTTTCGAAGTTCCTGGAAATGGTGATTATTGGGTTATTTTTTATAGCTGCAGGAACAATTTAAGCAGTTAAAGAGTATTGTTTGTTGTTGTCTAATCCCACATAGTCAACAGAGTCATTAATCAAGTACATGTTCCTATTGCAAGTTATGATGAAGATTGTGGAATGCAGCTTCATGAAATTTAAATCCAAAAAAGAAACCCCAAAAGCTGAAGTCTTGTTGTTAATCAAGTTAAAACTAAATATTTCCCTGTAACTAGAACACAATTTACCCAAACTTATCTACTCATTGGTGATTATAAATTTGAAACAGTTGATGAATTTATCTATCTTGGCTCAATGGTTAACAATGACATTCTCCTAACAATGACAATAATGATATTCTCCCAGAGGTAAGAAGACGTTTAACTGCAGCTAACAAAACCTTTTTTGGCCTAAGACATTTATTAAAAACTAAATTTTTATCATGAAAAACTAAGTTACAGTCCTGTAGAACGCTTATCCGCCCTGTTTTAACCTATGCCTCGGAAACTTGGGCTTTGACTGTAAGAGAGGAGAGGCTGTTGGGCCTATATGAACGCAAGATTTTAAGAAGTATCTTTGGAGGTACAAAGGAAAACGGGGTCTGGCGCAGATGATACAATACAGAAATCTATCGAATGTACAAGGAGCCAGACGTTGTACATCGCATTAAAGCCAGCCGTCTCAATTGGGTTGGACATGTTATTAGAATGAAGGACATACGGACAACGAGAAGAGGCCATGTTCTATTCCTATTGGCTATCAGGTTGTGCCTCTACTTCAGTCTAGAATGTCAGGCACCCTGCACGGAGTGCCAGGCACCAACAGGGAACTGTAATCTGGGAGCGCGAGGTTTAAGAGGCTCTTCAGAGCGCATGACCAGTGTCACATTTTTGAGAGACGAGTGCTTTTCAAAGGTGGTGCTTTCAAGCCTACAGTGATCTACGCAGTAGATCACTGTATCACAGTTCAGAATACAAATTTGAAATAACAGAATTAATGGGATAGGCTTAAGTGAAACAGAAAAATGTTAACAGGATCTAAATAAATTTAAGTAAGGATGGCTGAAATATTTGCATAATTTACGAACAGAAATTATGTAAATATTTCAGCCATCCTTACTTAATTTTATTTTTATAGTTAATGTAATTTAGAAGTTTATAGGAATAAAATGCAATTAGTTCCTTACATGTCTTGAAATTTAGATATGTAGTAAGTACTAGTAATTTTGGAAATTGAAAAACTGGTGATTAGTTTGTTTGTTACTTGATGAAGAATTCAGTTAATTTTTGAGATCTGTTGACTCTACTTCTGAGTTATAAGATTCCTGTTGTTGGACAGCCAGGTCTTTACATATTTGGAGTCCTTTTTCATGGAGGAAAGTAATTAGTTGTATTAATTTTTGTGTTCTGACCTTGTTTGTTGGGCAGAATTTAGGAACTGGTAGTTGGTTTGAATAGATGATTTTTTGATATGTAGATCTATGGATTTAGGACATTCTGTGATATAATGCAATAGTGTACCAATTTGGCCACAGATGAAGGACAATAAAACACTAAGGGAAATTTTTTTTGCAAAACCCATCAGTGTAAGAAGAAAAGGAAGACCAAAGCTGAAATTCGTGGATGCAGTCGAACAAGACTGTAGGGTCCTTGGAACAAAAAATTGGAGGAGTTTGGCTGCCAGTAGAGGTGGCTGGAAGAAACTTGTTCAGATGACCTTGACCCATCCTGGGTTGGCACACCATGATTGATAAAAGTTGAAGTCTGACTTTTGTTACAGGTCTGCAAAGCACTTTGCTGAGAAAGTGTGTGGCTATAATTTAGAAGCAGGAACTAAGTAGAAGACACCAGACATAATCTGCCACTCTAGTTCCTAAACCAACCAGGCTACTGCAACTGTTAAGAGGTATTTAATTTGATCATTAACTTATTTCTTTGCACAGAAAGAAAAATGTATGAGCTAAGGGAATAAATTACTTATTAATGGGACTGAAATACAATACACACAAAATTTTCTTTATTATTAAAATTTCAATTTTATTATAATGTTAAATGTTGTTGTATAGATATAAAGTAATATAGTTGCTATTTCCATATATATATAATGTATGTCATTAAATTGAGCAGTGATAATTCTTAAATATTTTAGCTCAATTTAATTTTAAAAGTATTTTTATTTCAGTTTCATATGTTGAAAATTTAAAATTGATTTGATTGTTTATTATGAAACATGTCATTCATGACAAAATATATTCCATTACTCAGTAGTATTGTTGCAAAATTTGTTAATATAAAACTTTGTAAATGGATGAATGACATGATTGATGGAAACAGAATTTAAAGCAATAGGATTTAAATTATAAATATATCTTAATGTGAAATTTAAATTTTATAACTCACAAAAGCAATTCAATAATTTTGAATTTAAGATATTTAATCATATCAAAATTAATGCTCTCCCATCATCTACTGACACATTATTGAATATTATAAAAACAGTTTCTACTGACACATTATTGAATATTATAAAAACAGTTATCTACATAGGATTTTGCTTTCTTGTTCAGTTCTTGATCCCTGGGTTTCTGTAATACATAGATGTTTTTATAAGGAAGATGATACGGCTTGCTTAATTAGAAACTGAGTCTATAAGAATTAAAGTTTGTGTTATTTAGTTTTATAACTGTTTTTAACATCTGCTTGATATCATTATATTCTGTGCACTTTAAAAGCATATTGTTTTTTCACACAATTAATTAAAAAGAAATAATCAAAAGAACGAGCACATTTATTTATTAACTAAGCATGAATAGCACTACTGATATTTATTGCCTCGAAAAATGCATTTAGGCAAAATGTATGAAATTAAGTTTCTGGCACTTAGTCATGAAACATTCAAAACCTTGCTATACAAAGTTCTTTTTCTTCATTGCCTGACAGCCCAGTGTGGACCTTTGCCTTCCTTAGAAGTGCATACCAGGACCCCCTATTTTTGGATAAGGTCATCCAGTTAGTACTTTTAGTGTTTTTAGGTCGTTTTCAAGGCAGTTACGCCACCGGAGTTTTGGTCGTCCTCTTCTTCTGGTGCCAATGAGGCGAGCCAAGTAAATTTTTTTCATCACCTGATTGTCGCTCATCCGGCTCAAATGTCCTGCCCATTTTAATCTCTGTATTGAGATAAATTTAACATTATCTGGTTCTTTATATGCTATACAAAGTTAGAGACTCAATATGAGATTTTGATTCTGAAAGTAGAATATACAAAACTGTGGAATTCAGATCAGTGAAAGAATTGTACAATGCTTAGAATGAAAATTGTGTATACCACTAAATTATACCTAGAATGCTCTTCTATTGTGAATACCTTTTTTGTTGTAACTTTATAAAATTTTGTTTCTAAATAGTTTCATTTTGTGCCCATTTATGCATTTCGAATTATTAGGGGGAAAATAAATAAACTTATTTACATCTCAGTGGCGACCGATTGGCTGAGTGGTTAGTGTTCCTGACTCCTAAATTGTTGGTCCCAGGTTCGAATCCCGGTTCGGGCATGGATGTTTCTTTCCTCCTCTGTTGTTGTATGAATGTGCCCCCCCTATAAACAGGTTTGTGGTGGTATGGTGCGGGTAATGCTACTCGCATCTGTGACTTGGTTCATAGGTGCCTGTTGGGTAACGACAAATGAATAGCAGTCTCTGGCCTTGTTGTGATATAGGGTTCAACCCTCTTGTCCCCGCCGTTTGAAAGAAAAAAAAAACATTTCAGCAAAATTGTTTTTTAGAATGTTTAAATTAACAAACATATATGTAAGGGCTATGAAACTCAAATTGTACCATTATTTCTGTTTGGTCCTAAGCAAACAGATATAGGGCTAAATCTTGTGAGCTATTATGGGTGACTAAAGCACTAAACTTGTAGATTGCTGCACCAGCATGGATTTTTGTGATTTTATGACATAACCTGATGAATGCACGCTTAAAATTTGTTCGAAGTTTTAGTATCCCTTGAAGCATTTGCCATACATTTTGCTTTTTATATTTATGCTTTAAGCGTTTGTAGGTATTAATCTATTACACTTCTACTTATGATTCAAAAGAAATAACCTGTTTCTTACAGAGAGGAGAAAATGATAACACATTCATACGATAATTTTATTGGCTTAAAATAGTATTTTAAATTTATTATGTACTAATAATTTTTTTTGTGCCAAATTTGATTGAAAAGTAATAATAAACAAGCTAAATGCTGAACAAAACTAAAGGTAGTTGGTGCAAAAGATTGCATAATGATAATTTGGTCAGTTAAAAGGAGCATTATAGTCACAAATTACCAAGAGCAAAAAACAGCTGAATACAGCAAAATTTAATTTTGTCTTATTGAATAAAAGAAACTATTACCTCATACTTATGCAATCGATCACCAAGATGATTGCCAAATAGTTTCTGTCACAAATAAACATTGGCATTTAAATAAGTTTGGTTAATAAGTGATAAATAATTTGTGTATAAAAGATAAATATAAAATATTTGTATTGTTTTTTAGTAGTTTCTAAAAATTATAAACTTTTTAAGCCATATATAATGCAAACAAATAGAATATTTATAATATTAATTTAAAATTCTTTTCATTTTTGTTATGGCAATAATCATACAAGGGTGTTATGTCTAATTTATGTCTGAAGTTTAGCCGACCGATGGCTGAGTGGTTAGCATTCTTGATTCCTGAGCTGTAGGTCCCAGATTTGGGCATGGATGTTACTTTCTCTCTTTGTTTTTCTGTCCTTTCTTCTGTGATGATGTATGAATGTGGCCCACCCTACAAATGGATTTGTGGCGGTATGGCACAGGCCATCCTACTTGCTCCTGTGACTTGGTTCACACGAGCCCGCTAGGTAATGACAAACGAGTAACCTTGTTGTGGTGAAAGGTTATTCAAACAAATGAACACCATTATAAAAAAATGTCTGAAGTTGTGATGTAGAAAAAGAAGTTCTATTTTCAAAGTGAATAAAATCTAAGCATTTAAATTTTTATAATTCTATGATATATAATGTTAATAAATTTGTTTCTTAAAATTTAAAGTAAGAAATGTCCAACTGATGCAGACGATTCCTCTACAAGTGATCATCAGGTGCGTCCTTTTACTTTAAGTTTTATTAAATTAAAACTGCTGTAATATGTAATAACTTATACAAATCATAAAGCACATATAGGCATTCAGATTGATTGTGAATCGTAAGGCTTGTTAATTAGAAACTCAAGTTTTGATTATATATATATATATTCACATATAAATATTGGTAATTTACATTATTGATTTAGCTTTATAATTTGGTTGTCTCTTGTACTAGATGGCATTTAAACATGATTTTTAAGGTTGATGCTACTGTCTGGTTAGTTAAAACTTGAGTTTTTATAAATATGTATGTTACTTATTGATAGTGATTTAGCATTATTGCTCTGTTAATTAAAATCTGATGTTTTCTAAAAATGTAAATTATTTGCTCATGTGATTTAGAATTATAGCATAGTTGTCAGTACATGCCTGATATTGTTATACATGATGAATTTATAAAGTGTTGTACTATTTTGATTGAAGGAAAATTATAATAAAAATTCATTGTGCACTTTATATTGGCCAAGTAAGAGTAATAGGAGTATTGATTTTTCTTTATATTTTGTTTTGTATTATGTAATCACTTTAAAATTTGTTAAATTATTTTCTAGTCATTACTTTTATAACATTTCATTAAGTATGTACAATGAAATATTCAAAATTTTGATAAAAGAATTTGAAAATAGCACAGGATTGGGATTTTCAAAGTTCAAGAGTAAGGGCAATTGGGATTTTGAAAACTGGATATTACATGAAATAATTTAATTTATGTCAATTAGATAACTGTGCAGCATTTGAAGCAAAAATTAGAAATTGTTCCAAGCTCGAGCTGGTAGAGGTGCAAACTTACCAAAAATAGATTTAACTTTAAAACAACCTCACTAGAAAATTATGCTCAATGGGTAAAACATCAGAAGCAAATGAGAAAATTATTAGAGTTAAAATGAGATTATCAAAACTCATAAATGAACACCATATATGTCTTAGAGGTACTTTTCCGTTTTGCCGGCGCGAATCTCGCCAAGCGAAAATTAAGTTGCCAATTGGCGACAACTCACAGTATACACATAAAAATTTTTAAATAATGGTGTACATAAAATTTTTTAAATTTATTTATTTAATTGTTGTTCTTGTGTTCACGCTATGCGTGGAATGATGGGTGCCAAAGCCTCAATTTCTATACTAATATTAAATTTGTATATATAGCAACATAGCATAAAATTATGAAACGAAAAAAAAAGGAGTTGAAATAAAATTGTTAACAATGAAAGGACATCACATGTTTTGGAAACTTAGCAGTAAAAGGTTACCAGCGCAGATATTTCCTCTAGCGCCGGTTGTATAATTTTTGGCGACTTTATCGCCTACACCGGCGTAATTGAAAAGTACCGTCTTAGATTTGACCAAGGAAACGACACCTTCCCCCTTAAACAGATAATACAATCACGGTTAAAATTTACTGTACGGTCACCCTTGGCGAAATTTTAAAAAAGTCGCCAAGGCCGTATGACGTCATACTTACGGAGAATTTCCGATCGGGAAAAACGGCGGGAGGAAAATGGCTGACAAATATTTCATACATTGTTGGTATGTATCAATATACTCAACTCATTTTACAAAATTAACAAAAAACGCAAATTTATAGATTTCAAACATCAATGGTAAAATAATAAAGTTGATATGTTAAATTATCAATAAAATTTTTTGATTAAAACAAAACGCAAAAATATTTCGAATAAATATTTTGATTTCGATAAAATATTTTGATTCACAAAAATATTTCGAAAAGAACGAGGGAGCTGAAAAAAGAAATTACTTCGGAAACGAATGCGAATAAGGAAAATATGGGAACTTCGAAAAAGTAAATATCAGTTTTAAGAAAATCAGAATACGAATTCTAACGAAAATTCCAGAAGAATCCGAACACGAATAACAATGAAAAATAAAGCAACATTCGGAAAAGAATAAATATAAATTATTAAGTACAAATTAAACTGTTAAATAGAATATCTTTAAGAAATTAAATACAGAAACAATAATTTTAAAAATGTATATACAAATTATATAGTATTTTATAGTAATAATATAAATTATAAGAATGCCATATACATAAACTAAAGAAAGAATGTATCGACACAATTTTAAACAGTAACTTTAAATTCAATTTAAAATTTTAAATTAATGAAAAAGAGCAATACAACCTGGAATTTAATTATCCAAACTGTCAAGCAAATTGTAAAACACACTAAAAAATCTTACGAAGTTAACTCGCAAAAATTTCTAGTAAAATGCTGAAATGGAACAAAATGTTTTAAATTTCATCGCGATGACGTAAACACTAGAGTTGTTAAAATTGAATTTTCACCTTAATTCTTATTGGTCTTCATCTGTATGACGAGCATCTCGCGAGAATCACATGAGACAAAAATAAGGCTCTGTTCGCCAAATTTGGCTTCAAAATAAAAACGTGCCAAGGGTGACCGTACAGTAAAACTGAGCCTACAATCACACATTTTATGCCTGACTTGCCCTGGACCTTCGGACGTCACAGTTAGAAGTTCTGCGGAAGATGACTTTTTATTCACCTCAAGATTATATTGGGCTGCCCGACAGAGACTGATGGTTGAAAAACCAAAGTCGAGCTAAATAAAAAAAAATTTATGCCTGATCATCTGTTTTCTGCTTAGAACTTGAAAAAGAGGACGTGTTTTGAAAATCTCTTCTTGTTTTGGACAGTTTATGAATTTATGATTTCATAGATCTGATTTAGTGTAATGGCTAACTAGATAGGATAAGAAACAACAGAATTTGGGGCTTCAAAGTGTTAAACTATGCAACAATATAGAAATAATACTGAATTATTTTTAAATTATGATTTAAGGTTGCATTTTTTCAGAATTAAGGCAAAGAAATAATTAAAACTAGAAACAAAAAAAAAAGTTTCCTTTTAAATTAATTCTTCATAAAAACTTTGTTTCACAAGGAAGATAAAGCCAACTTCCCATGATTATAAAATTAGGATCTCATAAAGTGTTGTACAGATACTCCCTGACTAACTTGAGTACACAAATGTTTATTCATATTACAGCCATATATTTTATTTTAATATAAATTTATTGCTTCATATAGATATTTTTTACAGACAAACCTCACGGCAGTTAAAAATTTACAGCATCTTAAAACTTTTAAAATTCAAACATTTTTCAATTTAACAATGAAGTTCTCGAGTGAACTTATATGTATGTGTACTTAATACCATATTTAACACTCTGGGAACAGTGTTCTCTACAACTTTTTGAACTATCAATCATTTGTCTAGAATTTTAACTGATCATGACATTATAGTGCTTGTACACAAGTTTAATTATTAATATTATTTAGACATGATTTCAATTTCATTTTACCCTTATTTTTTAATCTTTGCTGTTACAACTTTTCTTTTAATTCCAATACACAATTTAAATTCAATGCAGGTACTAAATAATACTTCATTCAATATAAATTATAATATTAATATGGCAAACAATGAATGATCAATAAACCAATAGATATATTTAGTCAAAATGATAAATTACACATTTAAGTATTATTAATAAATATTAAATAAAATATGTGTCCTATCCCAAGTAAATAGCCAGCTATAACAATAATGCTTTACCTAATGTGCAAAGACAGTTTTATCAAACTGTAGATTTAGTCAGTACAGGAAAATATGCTGGTTCAACAATAGTAAATACTTATTAAAATACTAATATCTAATCAAAACAATAATTCAAGAAGCATGAAAACTGCAACTGTACCCACAGTTAATGAGTCATTACTGATGATCTATCAATAATTATTATAATCTATAGTATTTATTACAAATAACAATCCTAAATTAATTATATTATGAATAAGTTACTTGCGACTTCAGGTACACTCCAAAAATATCAACAATTTTTATTTTGTTTACATAAATGATTGAGTCATCAATCATTTAAAAGAAGACATTTCCAGAATGTGAAATTCCAGCACTGAGATACGTAACAGAGTTACTGCAGGCAACAAGTGTTTCTATAAAGCACAGACACTTAAAATCTTGTCTAATTAGCAGGAAAACAAAATTACTGCTCTATGTAAATTTGATAAGGGCCTCAGTCACATATGATGCTGAAACTTAAGCGATGATAAAAAGTAATAAGGAAAACTTTGCAGTTTTTGGAAAAAAATATACTGCAAAATATTTCAGGAGGTGTGAAATGCAATGATACATGGAGAAGAACAAATATGGAATTTTATAAACTGTATAAAGCACCAGATTTAATAAAATTTATTTCTATCCAAAGATTTAAATGGACAAGACACTTGATCAGGATAGAGGATGGTCGAGACACCAACAAGATCTTCAAAGCTAAATCAACTGGAGCCCAAAAAAGGGGTAGGACCAAGAATCAACTGTCTTGAAACAGATCTGAAGATTCCCAAAATAAGAAATCAGAAGAGTCTATCTAAGCAGAATAAGGTCTGGAAATTAATTCTGTGGAAGGCTACGGTGCACCTTGGGCTGACCCACTACTGAGGAAGAAATTCCAGCACAATATGCATAAAAAAATAGCGGTATATGTCTAACAACAAAAATTGGTAATATTGTTAGGATTTAATATGAAGCATTTTGAAAATAATTTAACACTGTTTACATAAAGGGAAGCCAAAAATGACACGAAAATTATTTTTAAAAATGAAATATACATTACCTTACAGGACTTTTGCTCCTACTCCTACTTCTTGACCATGTATTGAGGTTCCTGAAAAATGGGCTTGGACTTTTGGAAACATATTTTGGCCTGCCTCTAATATCTGGAGTTCGTCTTCGAGGTTTGTTAATCCACAACTGAGAATTATCAACAGGAGAAGTTGGAGTTCTGTTCCTGTAGGCACGAGGAGTTTCAGGATTTCTTGTTCTTTTCTTATTCTTGTTTCTATTTCTTGATTTACCAGTCTCTTGTGGTTGAAGATACATATGTTCAGTCTGCCGAACATGACTAAAATTTAAAGTATCTCTACTACCAGAAGCACGTTCTCTGTTAAAATTATCTCTAATAGATCTCTCCCTTTTTCTGGAATGACTATTACTTCTAGATTTATTAGAAAGTTTCACATCACGATCTTTGCTTCGTTCCTTTCTATCGGCTGGATACCTATCTTTTGATCGGTTCTTATGAGTTACCAGAGGAAAATCTTGTTTTGCACTGCTACTATGTCTCTTCTCCGTTCTATTGTCCCTAATATCAGGAGAAGATAGTTTTTCTGAGCTATCTCGATGATCGGAAAAAAAAGGAGAGTCCGAACTCACATCATCATATTCAACTAAAGGCTTAACAGGCGGTAATAACTCCTTTTCGGATCTTCCATACTTTTTTTTGTGACTTTTATGAGAAGATTTTTTATGCCGTCTCAGTCCAGCTTGAACATTATGTTTCGATTTTCTATTATGTCCAGAGGTATGAGTTCTATTTACACTAGAACCGGGTGAATCCCGATTGATGGAAGGCCGAGATCTCAGTTCTTCTGAGCTCGGCATATCAGTCCACTTATACATAGAAAATACAAAACACACACTACATAACAATATTTCCTTAACGTTAGTTACTACGATGAATAAATGACGTGCGTCATTCAAACTTACCGTACGGCAGCCATCTTGTTTTAAGGATCTTGTGATATTCACACGGATAGGCCTAACGCCATATTGATATAGGCTTAAATTTGATTATTTATCCTTGGTTGAGGTGATATTCTATATTATAAAATTATTCTGTGTTTAATTATTGCACATCTGTAGTAATAGTCCATATAATATTCCCTTATAAAAATGGGTAAGGTTACTGCTGTTTTTCCTAACCACTTTCCCGAAAGATGTTTTGAAAAAGTGATTTATTTATTGTTATTTCTTTTATACCATATCTATTTATTATACATGTATTTCGTTTTTTGCCATTCTGCGATATTAAATAAGATGATTAAAGATGGCATTCGTATTACATTGATACATCAGCCATTTCTTGTTTTATAACATTTTATTATACAATCGTACACCTTAACCGAAATTCAGATTGAAACTAATTACGTCACATAGGTTAAATCGGTTACAGTCAATATATTTATTATCATTAAAATTTTGCATTTATTTATCAAGTTAATACTAACAAGTAAAATATTTAATAATATTTTTGAGTAAATAATAAAGTTAACCATTTGAAGACCATTCGAAAATGAAGTCATATTTTTGAAATATAATAAAAAATTCAAATGCTACAGGAAATCATATTTTAAATTTATCAGTAAATTATAATTTTAATTTATATGGCAGAATGGTGAAAATTTCATAAAAAATACGCATTTTTAATTTTTAAATCAATTCGTAAGAAATATGCAGTGAATACTTTATATTATATTTCAAATTTAAAAAAATTTGATTGGTTTATTTGCGCGCGCACTGTTAATTTATTCTGATTGGCTAAAGCAAAGTTTCTTATCCCTGGCACTACTCAGTATATTTGTTTTGATGTTTGTGTATGCGTAATGATAAGTAAAATTCTTTATCAAATTAATTTTGGTGTTTTCTAATTTTACTTTTATATTATGAAATTCGGTTTTAGAACTATTCAGATCAATTGAAGTTTAAGTTCATTTCTGTAATGTAACTGATATAGCTTAGTAAAAGTTACACAATTTGGTTTTGATTCTTGGTTGTCGTTTTATTTATTGCTAAAAAAATGAAGGAAAATAATGAATATGATATGTTGTCCGATGAAACTTTAAAAATGAGTGAAACTTTATCTGATTTACATGTTTGTAATTTCTGTGAAACAAAATTTAACAATTTAAACAGTCTAAATTTACATTGCCAATTGCATGACAATAACAAAAACTTTACTTGTTTGATGTGCAAAGAAGTATTTCTTGACTTGCAGCAATTAAAACTGCATGATCTACGACACAGTATTGAGGAAGCTCATGAGGATATCTCTAATATTGAACACATTTCATTTTCTGGATTTACTCTATGCAGTGTTTGTGGAGAAAAGTTCAGTTGTGATGAAGAACTCATTAATCACAGTGTGATACATCCTTTAAAAGATCCAGATGTAGTTGAGAGTAAAATTTCAGATATTGAGGATTTAAATTCTGATTCTAATGAATCTCTCAGTAGTGATGAAGAGCAAATGAACTATCGTATATTGCGCCAGGAAATAATCAGCCCTAAAAATGGAAAATCACCTGAGCAACTCATTCGCTTAACATTGATTGATGACCATGATGTTCAAGTTGAAGAATTCACTAGATTAATGAAACCTAAAAATATAAAAGTTATTAAGAAAGATTCAGTTAAAGCAAATAATATTTCTAAAAAAGTTAAAGTTAAATCTGATGTCTTAAAAAAGAATCCTAAAGGATCTAAAAAGAGAAATGTGTCTGTCAAAACAAATCTAACCTCCAAAAAGATTAAAACTAAAAAAGGTAGTTTAATTTTGAATTCCTCTGAGAATAAGGAAACAAAATGTGACCCATCTGACACTGAGTGTAAAGTAGTTTCTAACAAGATTGCTAATTCATCCACCAAACAAGAACGAAAAAGTAAGCTTGTTGCTATACGAAAAAAGCTATGGAACGATAAGATAGAAATTCCCATTGTAAGGAAAACCTCCAAAACTCAAAATAAAATTGTTCACCAATGTAAAAATTGTCATGTTGTGTTTGATAACCTTGATGCTTTGAATAAGCATAAACAGAAAGAGTGTTCTGATCAAAATTTAAAGGTTTGCCCTAATTGTAATAAGATGTTTACGAATTTAAGTGAATTCAATGAACATCTTCAGACTCATAAAGAAATCACTAAGTTTTCATGTAATTTTTGCAGTGAAGAATTTACTATTCAAAATCTCTATCATCAGCACATTATTGATCATCATAATTCAACTGTGGAAAGTCAATATGATTGTCGCATTTGTGGTGAACATTTTATTCTGAAGAATGATTTTGATGACCACTGGCAAAAACACATCCATCTGAAGAAATTTGTTTGTTGTGAATGTCAAAGGTCATTTTTAAGTCTACCTAAATTCAAAATTCATAAGTGTTCAAAGGGTGTTGCTTGCAAGTTATGTAAAAAGTCATTTTCTCGTAGTTATTACTTAAATCGTCACATTCAAAGTGTTCATGAACTCGATAAGTCAGAAGCTAATTCTACCATGACTAAAGATTCTAATACAAATGATCATTCTATTGTTACTGTGAATGGTGATAAACCAGAAGATATGTTACAGTCATTTTCCTTAGAGCTTCCTGATAAAGAGAAAGTTGGTCAAGAATTAGAAAATTCTGATGTCAATAATAAATCAACATTTATTGAAAAGGAAGTTATTTCGAGTGACAATAAATCTTTTTCTAATAAAAAGGAAGTTTTGATTAATAAGTTTGAACCAAAATTGATGAAAACAGCATCTAAATTAGTTAAAAAATCATTAATCAAAAAAGAATCAAAGTCAAATTCTAAAAGCAGTATAAGCGTGAAAAGAAACCTAAAACCATCATCTAATAATAATGATAGGCCTGCTAAAAAAGCAAGAATTAAAACCACAAAATCTGTTCAAAAACCTATAAGTAAAGCAATGCTTTTAAAGAAAAAAGCTGCAACAAATACTAAAACAAAGTCTAAAGTTTTTAAAAGTAAACTTTCTACTAATTCTAATAAAAGAAAGCAACCTGCTAAAAAGTTGACTGTGAAATCATCAAAAAAGTCCCTTTCTGTTAAAAAAGCAAAAAATAAAATTGTTGCTAAATCTGTTATTTCAAAGAAGCCTAGTGCGAAAAGCAGTTCTGTTAAGATGAAGAAAAAATTAATGCCAAAAGAAGCTAAATCAATTTCAGCTTTGAATTCACATAAAAAATTTAAAAAATCAAATTAAAGCTGGAAGAAGCTTCTAAACCTTATTATTTTAAGTGTACTTTTTCATTTTTTGGGCATTATTTTTTGCATGATGCTAAATGTTAATATTAGTTCATAATGTTTTTGTTTTATTACTAAAAGTGTTAAATTTATGAAAAATTGAAAAATGTCAATATTTAAGTAACATAAATGCATCAAATTTTTAAAATGTGATTATTTAAATATATAAAAGATTTTGGTTTTTACACATTTTGCAGGTTTATTTTATAAAAAATAATTATTAAACTGGTTCATTGAATGGGCAGTATCATACAGTATACTTGTCTTACATAACATCTAATTTCTATTTTGATTGATTGTGAGGCATGCATGTTATATTTTACTTATCCTTTTTTTTTGCAATTCCTATGTAGTCATTTTGCAGTATTTCTGATAATTCTGTTAATATAAATTTTTTCAGTATTTAAAACCAATCAATGCAGAAAGTATATATTCTCTCTTTTTGTACACATTTTATTTCTTTTTCTTATAATAAAAAAAAACAACTTAATATAATACTATATTATAGAACTTGTGCATATTATATTTAAAAAAATGATTTTTAACTATAAAATTAAGTTATCCTTCTAATAAAATGATTATTTAATTAGTTTTTATAATTTTTTTTACAAAATTGTTATTTAAAATAGAATGGCCTATTATAAGTATAAATAGGTAGAAAATTGGGTATTATTTAAAATCAATGAAAACGGTTTTTGTTTAGTTTTCACAATTTTATAAATATGTTAATATCCAATTTAATAACAAGTTTCAATCATTTAAATTGTGTTCATTTTGTTATGTTAACCAAATTATAAAATTATTTTATTAATTATTTATAACATTAATCTGTATTTGAAGAAATAATCTATATATTTCTTCTCAAATATTAATGATTATGTTATTAATGAAACTTTTATATATATTTTGGTATTTTTCCATTATACCCCTCGTCAGTAATCCCTGTATTAGGAAAGAAAAAAATCTTAAATTATTGTCGAAAATATTCCTTTTACATTGTGTATTGTTTAAACACTTTTGTTAATCACTCTTCAACCAACTTTTAAAAACATAAACAAAAAAAATATTTGATTGGAATATATTTAATGTTATATATATAAAATTTTACACCAAATTAAAATCATATCTATGTTATATTATTTTCACTTCTCTGTAAGAAAATTCAATTTCCTTAGGTTCATAAGTGGAGCTATAATGGAAAAGTACCTTTTTTTATATGCATATGTTTGTGATATAATTTTAATTCATTTATGATTTTGTGTGATAATCACAGTAAAAATTTAATATTAAATATAATAAAACTTATTTGATTTAAAATCACTGTATAAAATGTAAAGCAATATCAAACAAGCATTAATTTGGTAAGTGTTCTTTAATTTATCATTTATAAGAGCAAGTTAATATGTATATTTTTCAATATATGTGTAATTCTTAATATTAACTTAAATTCCATTTCTATATGTACAACATCTACTTATCATTTATTATAAATCCCAGTAATAATACATGTTGTTTAAAAAGTAAATTTTAAAAAATGCTGCAATTACATTTATCTGAATGCCTGAAACCATTTATTTTAAAGTTAATTTATCTGAGAAAATTTTGTTTTATTTTATGTATGCTTTAATATTTACTCTTTTATATATTTTGTTTAAAATTAATGGTATTAAAAATTCAAAATGTGTACGAATCAGAAACTTAGTTTTTTAATGAATGTCATGATTTAATGCGTATTTTACAGCCTGCATTGTTTAAAAATTAAGGGATCGGATGATGAAATGGTACTGAAATACGATCCTACGATTCCAGAAAATTAGTTTTTTTTTATGAAATTACTATAAATTATTAAAATGATAAAAACATATTTCATACACTTTATTAGCAAATACTGTTCTTTGGAAGTTTTAAAACGTTTGATATGCCGAACAAATAGCAATTGGTTACCACTTAACATGATTTAAAAATAAATAAAAAATTTTGTGTCAAGATGACATTTATAAATTTATCAATCTAGTTATGAAATTTTTTATTTGATAATGGTTATAATAAAAATTTGATGTATGACTGTGATTTGAACCTTAATGAATATAACCTTAACACACGGATAGTGTAATGAATAGGTTCAAATGAGATTGACAGTTGTAAATTGAGACCAAAGGCTTATCTGTTTCTCATATTATTTTAGCTTATACATGCTTTGTTAAAAAAAAAATAAAAATAAATTGTATATAAATATCTTGGAATCTCATATAACTTGAATGATTGGTTTCGCATTTTGATTATTTCTTAAAAACATTTTCTTGTTAAACATAAATTATAATAATTTATAAAGATTGTTTAATTATAGTTCTGAATTATACTACTTTTATTTCTTTAATTATAGTAATTGCCAATTATTTTATGTTAAATTTCTTGAAAATAAGCATTTTTTTAATATGTGTTTTATTTGATAATTAATTTTATAGTTTTGAAATCTAAATTAATGATATAGTTACTTTTGCATTAAATAATGGATAGAAATTAGATTCATTATTTAAATAATGATGTACAATACATTATACAATAGTGATATCTGAAATTAAGAAAAATGAAAGGAAAATTTATATTTTTATTTATGTAAATTTTATCACACCCATATAAAACTTCTTTTTATTGTATTTTCTTGTAGCATATTAGAAAATAATTTTATTGTTTGTATTTAAAATACATACTTGTTTTCTTGATACTAAAAGATAAAAATTAATATCAACTTATAACTGTTTAATATTATCTTATGATCTCATATTTTTTTAATTGAAATTTATTAATGTTAGCTATTTATATGGTGTTATATCATCTACTCTTTGTTAAAATCATTTGATATTTAAATTTATTAGAGGATTGCTTTCAATTATATGTAATCTTTATATTTGAACTCTACATTCATTACAGTTTTATTGTGATTTATTTTTTTAGAATCTACATAAAGATTTAATGGGATGGAATTTTGAAAATTTTTTTCTATAATTTCAATCTGTGTTTTAAAATCTTTACTAATGTAAATGAAATCACTACAAAATATTCAAATGAATTTTCAAAACTGATAGGTAACTGATTTGTTGAAATACTTTTTTGGCAGTTGCATATATTTGTGTTCAAAATACTAAATAAATGTGAAACTTGTGTATTATTAAAAAGCAAAATGCAAAAAAGAAATGTCCCTTACAAGAATTATTATAAATCTTTTCATTCTAACATTTTTAAATATGAAAAAGTTAGGACTTTCATTTTTTTCTGTAATTCTGTATTAAAACTGAGATATTTAAAAAAAAAATTCCTTCTTATTATGTATAAATTTTGACTATATCTGGTAAAAAAAAAGGGAAATCGTTTGTATATAATATGTAAACATTCATGCTATTTCATGTTATTTGTAAACAATGTTCAGATTTTAAACTACTAAAAATCATTACTTTCTACAGTCATCAATGTTATATGCAACAATCGTTAATGTTTGATTAATAAATCTTATAGTTTGTGTATAACAAGGTCAATAATGAATTTTATTTTGAGTTTTTGTGGCATATATTTAATGTGCATTCTTATTTTCTGATGATTTTTACACATAAAGATTGACAGAAAGTTTATTTTAAGTTAATTTTGTTTACTAATCAATTTTGTTTCCTTTAACTGTTATATATACATATAAAATAAGATTATTCATTTAAAAATTTCATAGATTTTGTGTTTGTAACATTGTGAATCAAATTAATAAATATAAAAGTTTTTGTACTTTTTCTCATGAAGTCAGTTATTTTTGAGATTAAAATTTAATTTTATATAGTTCCTTTCTGCTGTGTTTATATATAGTTTGCAGATATTAGTTTAGCTTTCTAGATATTCACACTAACAATTATTCTGGAAAACTACAGTCAAATATTTGTTAATTATTTATTCTATGTTAATAAAAGCATTTTTTCTTGTACAAATAATTTTCACAATAAGAACATCAGAAAATATCTCTTGTTTCTATCATGAAAAGAGAATGTGATTAAAATATCTTCACTATTTATAATGTAGATATTAATTTCTTGGATATACAAGTGATTCTTATCATCTATAAATGTATTTTTGACAACTTTGCTGAAGGGCTCATTAAAATCATCCCTTAACCTCAATGTTGCAGAATTGCTGTAATAATTGATCAATCCAAAAGTACTTAATGAATACGGTTGCTCATATTAAATATAATTATTTATATTTGTTGGTAATATATATATATATATATATATATATATATATATATATATATATATTAAATGTCATTACTCATTATAAATTAGAATATATAATGCTTGTAAATTGTTAAACTGTATAAAGAACTTGCAAAAAAAGTTTTACAAAGGTATTTCTTTTTTAAAAACATTAAAATGTGGCAAAGAACCTTAAAAAATAATTATATTATAAATTTTGCACTTGATATTGAAAAAACTTGTTGGAAATATCGAGAATCTAATGTAGATGCTCTTATAAATTTTCTATTTCAAGTAATAATTTATTGAAGTGTCAGTGAATCTTTTTTTGATTCTCATTTAACTGAACAAATTTCTGGGATTTATCTCCTGTCTAAAAATTTTGAAACTGCTGCATTATGTGTGATCAACTTAAACATAATGCTCCAAAAACACTCTCTAGTTCAAGAAAAGCTTTCTTTATAAGATTTATTAGATGTGTTGAAACTTGACTCTTTCAATACCTATTTTCTTATTTTCATCAAATTAAGATAATTTAAGGTTCTAATGGGTCAAATAAAATATATTAGGTTAAATTAGAAACAAAAATTAACTGTGTATGTAATTACAGAAAATTATTGGGACACGCACATTACAATAAATTCCCTCCTTCCTTTAGGTGATTTAAAGATATCAGTGGGATATATATGTCCTAGTGGAGTTAAATTAATTTTTGATGCAAATACTACTTAACACAAACAAATGGCCTTTAATATATATATATATAAAACACTCTCTTCAAAATCATTAAAAAATTAAAGTTAACTACTTACTATCATTACTGTTACTGTAATTAGAACTGACTATCATGACTAATTACATCATTACCGTCATGCACTATTATTTCTTACAAACTGATTAGTCTTGAATTATGCCAGGACTACTTGTGGATTTTGTAACATGATAATTTGGTTTCTCTCAGAATAAAACTTACGTTTTCTCTATTCAAAACATATGAATTTCTTTATAAGTTTTTAACAAATATTCTTCCATTGTCTATTTACCTAATACCACATTTCTCTTACTGATTCTATGGTTAAATGATCATGTCTTGTATCAGTGAAAATTTTTTTTTATTTTACAAGATAACTTTAAGAGCTTATTTGAAGATTGGAAAGTGTGGAAAGAAAATGTGGCATTGTTGTTGGAAGAGATTATTTAAAAAAATTTGTTTCAATCATATATTTTCTGATAAAATTTCAAGAAATTTTGATTACAATAATATATATTAACAGTTTATTAGTCATGCATATAACATGTTAAGTTACCATTAATTTTTATATTAATAGAAACAACTAATTACAGGAAATAGTTTTTTTTAAATAGAAAGATTTTACCTGCTAATACAGTAATTAATGTAGTCAATAACTAATTTAAATTAATTTTTTATTTTAAATAAAATTATTTTTATTCATTTTAGATTTGTTGTTCCTCTGTAAAGTAGTGCTGTCAGTTTTTGGAAATTGATATTCATCATTTAAAAATAGGATCTTGAAATTATAGCAGAAATATGAAATATATGATAGTTTAAAATTATGTAACTGTGTTAAATTTATTAAAATTGACTCATGAATCCACAATGGATCATTTCATACTTTTAATAAAGCTTTACCATTTTAGATTTTGATCATTTTTAGTTCCTAATTTCCATATTGTACTTAAAAAATGCTAAGTTTTATTAAATTACATGTTAATCTGTTGTCAGAATGTGGTTACTTGAAGTTTCATAAAAATTTAAAAAAATAATTAGTATATACAATTAACATGCATTTAAATATATAGTTTTTGATTTAGTGAGAGAAATATTTGTATTATATTAAATAATTTACATAGCTTTTAAGTGACAAGATTACATTCTCATAAGAAATCAAAAGTAAAAATTCTCTTAGTTTTTCAAATTGTTGAAATTTTATAAGAGTTGAAACCCAGTGTATCATATCTGTGTATTTCATTTTAAATTTCATTCATAGGGGAATTTTTTTTTTATGTTGGTTAAAATTATGTCAATAATTCACAAATACATATGATCCTAAGGAATACTTAATTGCTTTCTTGTTAAGTGAATCAAGTTTTTAAATACACAAATGATTTGAAGTTAGTCTAATCATATATGCTGCAAGCTTTCTGAGTCGGATCTATTGTAATTATACTACTTATTTAATCAACTATTGTGTTTCAGCTTTGATACTTACAATCATTTATAATCATCTGATTATTTCTAGTAAATTCTTAAAAAAAGTATTATTATTAAAGTATATTATTAGTTAAATAACTTAGTAAATTAATGTTATTTACTTAAGCTTATTCTCAAATTTTTTGTTGAAATAAAAGGCGTACACTTAAAAATGTGAAAAATTGCACATGATAAATTTTTAAATATATTTTAGAAAAAAACCTTAACAATTTGTTTTTCTTTTTCATGTAAAAACCGATATACTGCTTCTTCAATTCAGAATATTTTTGGTGTTATACTTTTATAAGTAGAGAAAATCTAAAAATGATCTAGAAAAAATCGACTTAGCAAATTTGATTCAACTCATTTTTCGAGCTATTAATGCGAGAAAGAAATTTACTGATTAATTTTATCCCGCTAAAGAGAACTGAGATGCAAGAGTAACTTCATTGGCTTAAATTTTAAAATTGTATGTTTTTACAATTGAATAAGATGGATCCTGTAAAATCAAATTTAGCTTTATTCAGTTATCATTCAACGTTGTATTTTAGAAAGCTAAATAATACACTCTGTGAAGAAATCAATAGAATACTATCGCCTGTTTTTACGAACTCGAGCCCTAAAATAGTTCTAAAATTGGAAGTTTGTGAACTGGAAAATGTATCATTTTCAAGTTCACAAACTTCCAATTTTAGGGCTCGAGTTCGTAAATATAATTAATATTCAAATATTCAAACTAGTTTTTCTTTTTTAAAATTGCTTTTTTTTATAAAGTACTATTAGAAAGAAAAAATATTTACTCTATGTACTATCTAATAAAAATGAAAAAAAAAAAGATGTCATGGGACCAAAGGCATGGAGCACTGCCCTGACCTCAAGTTTTCAGCTTTTCAGTATAAAAGGTATCATGGCAGCAATTGATGCATGAGTCGATGCCGTAGAGGGTCGAGGCAATAGAGATGCCTCGGATCCAGTGGAACTCCTGTGCAATGCATGCATTCTGCGTATGTTCTAGATCCGTGGTGCATGATTTTCATACCCCTCATGTGCCCAGTCCGCATTCTCCTGATACCACGGTCAGGATTAAGCTGCGGCAGGCACCATTTTTTACTTTGTCCCCCGCAGAGCTGATGCCTTACGACGACGTTTGCATCGAAGCAAGTGGTAGTCGTGGGAGGGGGATTCATATTCTTAGCCTCCTTGTGGCGGGAGAGTCCGCCTGTTCATTTCCCTCGATGTTAACATCTGCAGGGAACCATTGGATGGTACAGGTTTTCTCTCCTGCAACTATGGTGGACAGAAGCGCGTTGATATCTTGAGCAAGTCTCCAGTGCAGATTTACAGTCAGAGAATAGGGGAACAGCTTCACTGGTCTTCCAGTGGGTGGTAGAAGGGAAATAAAATACCTTCCGCGTACCAACAGACAGAAATCTAACCTCCCGAGGTAATAGCAAACTCCTTTATGACAAGTGCAGTAGTTTCTAGTACTATCTAATAAACAGGCAAAATAAAATTTTATTTTACTCTGATAAAAGTGATTATTTATCCTTATCTATTTCAATAATATACATTGTTGCATTTTTATGTAGGAAATCATTTTGCACTTTAACTCAAAAAAGTTACTCAAACATTAGCGATTCAACTGTTTGTTTTGAAGACAGTCATAACTACGTCATTTTCATATCGATTGATCTCTGAAAGTTCTTATTTATTTTTATTCAATAACCTTGTCATTTCATCTGCGTATAAACTGCCTCTTTTTCGTACGTATAAATCACATCTAAAATTCATATTCAGTTCTAAAATAAAAAACGCTGGCAGCAGCTGCAGCTTTTTTTTAAACGAAGTTTATGTATGAGTTAATTTATTTTCTCTATCTAGTCATTAGGTAAAGTTCTTAGTTTTTTTTTTCATTTATAGTGGCTACTTTGATAAAGTTTCTGCAATGGAAAGGAGATTCTCCGGTCTCTCATCAATCGAAATCGTCAGATATTGGTGGCTGAGAGTCTTGCATGTCACAAAATAGCAGTTACTATAGTTGCTATATAGGGACATATTAAAACTGCATGGGTAAAATGCAGTAAAATAACTTGGTAAGCCAAATATTTGGCTTATCTTGTATATAATATAATATACAAAGTAAGCCAAATATTGGACCTATAATGAAGCCAAGATTTCCTCAATATAGGAAATACCCCATTTAGTCAATAGAAGCCAAGGTTTTCCCCATATACCGAGATAAATCAATATGGGTTCTATAATGATACAAATTTACTTTCAGTCTTGAGCATGCGAAGATAGACAGCCAAACGTGTGACAAAATAGAATTCCCAAATTAAAAATCCAATATGATTCTAATTTTTCTACGCAGTTTAATAACTGTTTTTATAATTAAAAGTTTACTTGGTTTCGAATTAAGATTAAATTTTGTTCCAAAAATATTTCAAATACATTTTTAAATTATATGTACTGGTGTGCACAAAACTTAAGTAACAGGTGTTTTTTTTTGTCGTAATTCCATACAGAATCATCTTAGAGACATAAACTGTCTTTCCTTTCTAAATTTTTTTGTATTTAAATGACGAAGAAAGAATAGTTGCATAAAAATGGATACAATTCATACAGTATGCAATTAAATAAAAATGCTTTTTTGAACTCACAGTATCGTTGCAATGATTGTCTGTCCAAGAGGAAGAACAACAAGCAGGTATTCCTTAGAATAGGATATGCCCACCTTTTACTGCAGTGGTTGATTTCCACTCTGTCCCTTCATACTCAACATCAAAATGTGCGAAATCTCTTAAAGAGTGCCCATTCCTTAATCAGCATCTGTTTCCGATGTTGAGTGTTACCCGGAAGATGTGTAATCGTGCAGCAAAGTGTCTTCCAAAGATATCCCACATACATTGCTGGCATCCCGAATTGCAACGCCAAGAAAGACAAGAAATATCACACAACAAAACTTATTTTGTAGATAACATGTTGACCAAGTATCAAATTATTAAGTTTATAGACTTCTGTGAAGTGTGGTTCCTGCCAAAATCAGTAGCCGTCATTGTTGGAGATCACCGCTGCCACACCCCTTGGCATTGATTCAGAGACTTTGGGTGTGTTCTCGTGGTACAGCCGACCAAACAGCTTCCGCACGTTGTGCCAAAGTTGATCTGGTGTGGCAGCTGTGGATGTAATCTGGGTCAATCGTAGAGCAACCATGGGCCACATGTTTTCGATTTGCGAAAGATCCGGAGAGCGAGCCGACCAGGGAAGCATTTCAATTTGGTGATTGACGAAGAATTCTTGGACAATGCACCCCACGTAATGCGTGCATTATCCTGTTGAAATATGGCTGTGGGCAAGCCCTGAAGGTAAGGAAGAACAACTGGTTTTAACACCTAGGAGATGTAGTGCTAGCTGTTTAAAGTACACAATGAACTTCTTGCGGATTAACCACAGTGTTGTAAACGGCATCGAATGGTACGAGCAGACACTGGATGATGCCTTACAGACTGAAAGTGCTGTGCTAGGGTTCGTGATGTGGCTGAGCCATCCGTCACTTCCATGCTCACAATTTGCCTGTCATCATGTGAAGTAATACACTGAGGTGGATGCGATCGAACACGCATCGATCCGTCGTACCCTTCTGCATCCAATGATCACATATCCGCATTACAGTTGCTTGGTTTCGTCCAACATGACTACCAATTTACCTGAAAGGCAATCCACAATCTCGATAAGCCACTATCCTTCCTCTGTCGAACTCGGAAACTTCATCAAAAAATGATCGCTGTTTCCTACAAGGCATAATTGATTTTTTTTAAACTAAGAAAAACTCAATTTTGTCAAAATCTCCAAGCTTTAAATAGCGCTTTGAATGGGCACCACAAGCGCACGTGATGTGCGCCTATGCTGAAATTCTTATGATTTGCATACCTCACCTCCATTGATGCATTTTGTAAATTTTATGCTATTTTGTTTTCTTCAGGGTGTTGCATTTACGGTAGCTAGCAGTGTATTATTCTATGGGATTTAAATCCCAGGGTTGTACGCTTTACAATCCATTAAAGTGATATCTTCTTTTTCCAGAAACTACTGAACAGCAGGGATTTGGTGTGGCCATGCATTATCATCCATGAAAAGGAAGTCTGCTCTAATGGAACCTAGTAACACACTCGTTTAAATCACCTCATTATAAGGTCGATCTTTGGTTATAGAACCTTTGTCGAAAACCAGGAACTCAATCCACCCGTCCATCATGTCTTCCCAGACGCCAACTCCAAGACTACCGTAAAGTTATAAATATTGTGTGTGTAAAGCTTTCTTTCTTTTAACACTCTATTGTAAGAAGTAATTTACTTACATATACACAAAATATATCTATCTTATTTGCACAACTAAGATGAAACATAGAATAACAATGAATTCCAAGCCTGTACTAATTTTTAAAATATAAACATGCATTGTTCTGACTTGCTTATTTTGATTGCTAAGGGAAACCATAGCCGTTGTTTCAGGACTTCTTCACCAAAGAACGTAAAAAGAGTTTAAAGGGCTTAGAAAGTCTTTGCAAATCTAGTAAGCATTTGAACTTTTCTTCCCACTCCTTGCAAAAAACTTGTTTAACCGGTGAAAACGAAACTTTTTTTAGTTTCACTGGTCTTACTAGTTTTACTGTCAGTAGAAGTGATAGTAGATGAAATGTTAATATTTTTTCTTAAAATTGGATCTTCAGCAAGGCTTAAGGCAATCAATAGAAATTTTTATTTCTTTTTCAATAATGAGCAGACTAATATTTGTCACTGCTATTTATCATCTTGAACGGTCCTTCATAGGATGGCTAAGGTCTTTTTCTCTCAGCGTCATTATGTACAAATACATGTGAACCTGTGGAAAGATTTTTAAAAATAGGTGTTTTTACTATGATTATAAGCGGGCTGATTGAATTGCGAAAAAGGATTTTTTTTTAGCTGAGCAGTGAATTCTGACTGATTTGTTAATAAAAATCGTCAGGTAGGCGTTTGCAATACATGTGTAGTATCAAAATTGCCGCTGATGGCCCCGCGCGCGTTCTCAAACCTAAAAGAACAGCTAGCAATGGACGAGTCCATGACACATTGACAGGATAGTATTATAATGGAGGGGAAAAAAGGACCAAATTTATTTCCTTTGGAATTTAAAAAATTTCTGGGAATTTTGAAAGACCTCGAGAGTTTTGAAATTCTTTAAATGGCTTAGAAATGTATGCAGTTTTTTTAAAAATAAATATAAATCTACTTATTTTATGATATGCAGAAGAAAACAGTTTTGCTTTAATGAACGATTTAAAATATAATTTCAAAAATTAATGTTGAAGAAACATTTTTTCATTCTATTTATCATGAATTTATGACAAAAGAAATATGAAAATGTCTATTTTTTTCAAATTGTTCTGAAAAATATAACTTGATACTTTTCATTAATTCATTATTTTTATTTCTTTGATATTTATTGATTGTATATTGACAAGTATTTTTGTTTTTTATCAGTACGAAACATTAATTAGCTTTCATGCTAGAAAACAGTAGAAATTCTTTTTACATACTTAATTAATTAAATAAATTTCTGAGTAAATTTTTGGGAATTTTGCATCACTAGCAGTGGCACATCAAAGCAGCTTTTAACTAATTTTGAATGCCTTCCCGAATTTCAAGTGAAATATATTTTTTGTAATTAACTTCATTGTAGAAAGATTTCCTGGATATGTTATGAGTTGCTTCAATAATATTCTCGAAATGGTTTGTATATATATAAGCGAATGCTTTTCTTCGAAATAAATTACCTTATTTGACCCAACTCTTAAAATTCAAATAGTATTAAAGATGAAGAACTTAGATTTTTAAGAAGTTGTTATAATTCTTCACCTGATCTTTGAGCTAAGGTTATTGCTTCATAGTCAATGGCTGGAAGAACAGATAAACTATTTAATCTTGATAATGCATCGACAACTATATTCTATGAGATAGAAATATGTTGTTTGTCATTGGTAAATTCGGTTATAAAATTTAAATGTCTCAACTGAGGGGTGAAGCTTTTTCAGGATTTTGATTTAAGACAAATGTTAAAGGTTTATGGTCAGTAAAGAATGTGTGAATAGTCTGCTTTCTACAAGAAAACGGAAATGTTTCAGTTCAGTGTAAGCAGTCAGCAGTTACTTGTCGTAGGTACTGTATCGTTGATGTGTAGAAATTTATAATGGTTGCCACAAATCACCTTCTGTGGAATTGCTGATCCAATTCCACAATCAGAAGTGTCCACAAATAATGCCAATGGTGCTGATGTTGATGTATTTGCCAAATGAGATCCAGTGTCTCAGTAGCTTCACGCCGTTTCCCGTTAAGATCAGCAAAGTGAATCCTCATTTGCGTGGGCGGTGATTGAGAGGGTGACCAAATATTCTATCTCACTGGGTGTTGCTGGAGCTTCGTGGGTCATTAATTGCACGTGTACACATTAATACGTGACGTCCAAAGTCCTTCCGCTGGTGTGGCGTGGATGTGGAGAGAAGGATGCCAGCTCAGATATGACCTCATTACTTGACCTTGGCTCAAAATTACGAGGCACTTAGTGATGGGTGAGTATTCTAAACCCGTTAACTTAAAGGTTCAGTTCGGGGCTCGTCTGCATCGCTATGTATGTATGTGTGTGCCAAATGAACGGCTTGTAAAAGGTGCATTTTGGATTTCTGGAAAGTTTTCCCCCCCTTTATGTATCCTGCAGCGTGACTGGTATTCTGCAGCATGAGTCGAAAATCTTCTGTAAAAATTTATTATATGTAAAAAACTAGTTTATTCTTTGATTGTTTAATATATTTCAAATGCATTGATGATTTTAACTCGTTTTGCAGCTTTATACTTTTGCAGAAATATACTTTTTCATATTAAAGTATACTTTTACAGTTTAATACTTTTGCAGAAAGCGAGTGTCCTAAAAAATTTAGCTCAGTTTGACCCAATTGACATTTTACAACTTTTATTACTAATCCAAAGCCTGAAAGGCATTTGAAAACTTCTTTTACGTGCTCTAAATGTTCCTTTTTAGATTTTTAATCAATCAAAATGTCATCAATGTAGAGGAAACAATATTCCAGACCTTTCAAGACAGTATGCATGAATCACTGGAAGGATTATGCAGCGTTCCTTAATTCGTATGTCAATCGAGGTAATTTGAAAAGTTCATATCTGTCTTTTCTATGTCAGATTGATAGACTGGGACTTGATGAGAAGCGCGTTTTAAGTCCATTAAAGAAGGTATCGTGCATATTTTTAATTGATGAGTAAAATTTGGCAAGGTAGGTATTAGATAACAATCTGCTTGTGTTACTGCATTGAGTCTACGATAAACACAGCAAGGTCTTCAGTCACCATTCTTCTTCTTTATAAGAAATAAAGGGGTGCACCAACTCAACTCGAAAGTTGGCAAATATCTTGTTCAAATTCGGCTTTTGCTGTCTTAAATATGTCAGGTACCAGCTCGCAGATTTTATAAGCTCTTGGAAGGTATTTTGTGTGATACACTGAGTGATATTATGCTTGGCATATTCTGTTCTATTTCTTACTTTTCTTGATCTAAGGCATTTGAATTCCTGTAGTAAGGACAGGCTATCAGGCTCTAGTCGACTGCAGTCCAAAGATGCTAAAAAGATGAAGAACCTTTTATCACATGAGTTGGGACTGCCATTGATGCTAATGGTTCGATCAAACGTCAACAAGTAAACCAAAACTTCTAAGAGAGTCAGCTCCAATAATTGCCTTCAAAACGCGTCTGCAATAATAAAGTTCCATTCAAATTTTCTTTTCAGATCCAGTTTAAGAAGTTTAGTTCTATAAGTTTTTATGAAAGTTAAACTTGCAGTATAAAGTTCAAGTTCTGTTGATCAAAGTTTATTTGGTTTTGAAGGAGGAATGACAGAAATGTTAGACCCAGTATCAATAAAATAATGGTTATTACTGGTTTTTATCAAAAAGAAAGAGATGACAATTTAATTGGACATTATCTTTGGCCCTTTTCTATCGACATGCCTGCTAATTTTCCGAAGGAATGCTAGATTTTTTAAATTTCCACGGCTAGATGCATTTATTTGCATCTTTTACAAATTTAAAATGATACCAACAAAATTTGTAGCCTCTTGATCTAGATCTACTTTGCTTTTTAAAATATTTTGGTCTGTTTCGTGATTTACTACGAAATGAAAATTCAAATTTCATAGTTAATGAAGAAATACTTGCTTTTAAGGCATGTATTCTGCTGTTTTCAGATATTGTTGATTTACTAGCATAATGTATTGTTTTATTAATAGAGCATAGTTTGATTGTATTATAGATCGAAATCATTTTGTCTGCCAATTATGCAATATTATCAAGTGTTACTAATTGACAAAATTGCTTGCGTTTGAGGAGGTAGCCTCTGGAGCTATAGTGATTTGATTACTTCTTCAGAGATGGAATAATCAGCGAGACATTTCATTTGTCATTACAAATCAGACAGGTGTTTATCGCTAAGGTCCAGATCTATCAGTAACTTTTTTAGGCGTGACTCCTCAGTATCAATCAATTTATTGAGTAATGCATTTTTTAAAGCATGATATTTTAATGGTACACATGATAATCAATGGTACACAAGCAGTTTTAGTATCCCAATATACTAAAACAACTTGTGCACCATTGATTATCATGTGTACCATAGAATTGGTTAGAACAGTTTGGTTTTCTCTTTTGAGACTTGGTTAGCCGAGTTCCATCCCTTTTTGAATGCCAATAAAATCCTTGTCTGTATTGAATCTGAGTGTTTTTGCCATTTTCAGTACAGGTAGGAAGGAAATCACTCTTATGACCAAAAATTATATATGAGAAAGAATATTTTTAATGATGAGAATGTCTAAGTATTCAAATATAGTTAGGTTTTTTTTAAAGTAACAACTAAATTTCGATAATCATTCTTATAAATTATTATTAAAATTTTTTTCTTAGCTGCAACAATTTATATATTTCATGGAATAAACAGGAGAACATTTTAAAAATTCAATGCTTAAAATTATAAAATAAAATACATATGATGATTCGGAGATGTACTTACGCATTATTTGTTCCACTACATTGCATTTATTCAAGAATATTTAACCTTAAATTTATGGTAGGAAAAACTCTTGAAATTGTTTACTTGATAAATTTGTTAAAATTTTTCATAAATTTCAATTTTTTTAAAACTATTTTCATAGTTATCAAATTCAATGTATCACAAGAGTTATGTCATTCAATACATCATAAAATCTATTTATCTTAAAGATAAATAAAAAATATTTTTTGCTTAAAAATAAATTAAAAAAGAATTTAATAATAATAAATTATTCGAATAATTATAAGCAACCTAAGCATTTAATGTATTTAGAATTACTGTTACCTATTTGAATCATTCTATTTATATAATTATATGAAAAAAAAAATTAGAAATGGAAAAACTGGACTTAAAATATCAAAACTTCCTTCTAATTCAAAGGAAAATTTAGATTGATTTCATTGCTTACGAAATTAAAAAGATGACTTCTCGTAAAAAAATTTAATATAAAAATATTTAAAAAAATTAATTTTCTTCTAAGAGCAAAAGATTTATTGAAAACACAGATTTTTTAGAAATACTAAGATTTATATTTTTGTGACAACTCAAGAGATTTATACAGTTATTAAATTAACATACATATTTCAAGATAAAAACTTCTAAACATTTGCAGAACAGAGGATTAAATCCAAGCACTTTTCTAAAATAAAAATTATTATTGTTAAAACGCAAGATTTTCCCATTAAAAGCCTTTCAACCATTTTAAAAGAAAATGACAACCCTGTGTTTGATTTAACATTTTAAAAATAAACATAAAAATAAATTGTATGGGTTAAACTAATTGTAATTAAAAACAACATGCGATTCTGATTAAAAGGAGATAGAAGTTAGATGTCAGGATGACATCTGAACAGGGGGTCGTGCAATGTACGTCTACCTCGCACAAAAGAGAGTTCTATTTCATTTTCATTATAAGTATTATCAATAAGATTGTTTTACTCCATAAAAATACACCAGTGTAGTGGTGCCATCTGTTGACACCAACAGACAATTACTCTCCAAATTGGGATATTTCTTTCTCTGTGGTTGCTTCATCATCCCGTCAAAAAACCAGAATAGATTTTAGGTCCACTTCTTTTTCTAAATGGGAAACCTGATCCTTTTTTTTTTTTTTTTTTTTTTAATTAGGCAAGGCTGAAGAATGAATGGTAAATACGTATTGAAGTTGTAGAGCTCAAATGATGAGCAACTTCATAGCCTTGAATCTTCAAACCTTGTTGACCTTCATCAAGAAAGCCTTGATAGTATAATGTAAAGAGCAACATGTCTTGGCGATAATTTAGCAGAGTTCATCTCTTTTATATTGCTAACTTGATGAGAAGTAACCAAAAAATGATCACTTCGTGTATATTGAACTCCTCGTCTTTGCCTAGTTAGACATTTCTTTGGTTTTATTTTAATTCAACAATAAGTTCGATTTCTTCAGAAAGTTTTGCAAATTCCTTTAAGTAAAGTGTTATTTACAATAGTTTGCAAATTATGGCAAACATATCATGGCAGTTCTTTCTATCTCAGATTTTAGAATGTCTTTACATTGCACAGACACATGATAACATGTAGCTATCTCAGGTTTATTTCTTGTCTCAGTTTATGTTTGACGAAAGGCATAGCTTCTATCCCTGGTTTAAAAGCATCTTCGTTATTTGTCAACAATTTATTTTACTTTTCGGTTCTGCAGTCAAAATAGCACCTTTATCTTCTCGAAGCAAATCAGAACACATTTTGATATTTGCAGCAGAGAGATGTTTGTAAATTTATGAAAAAGATCTTCACCATCTCTGTGAATCTGTGAGTTTGTATTCATAAAATCATTGATAGTTTTCAGATCAATTACAATACCTGATTTTCGAAGAAAGTCAGCTCCTAGTAAGTTTCTATTCTCTTTTGCTTTGGGTAAAACAATAAGATTGGTTGGAATAGACCTAATTTTAATTGTAATATTGGCATTGGTACTCAGGATACAAGTATTAGATTACTACCCATCATCTTCAAGGTCTTCTTTCTTTCAGTTAGTGATAAAGGGAATCACTAGCAGTAAATTGGCTGGCTCCATTGTCTGCACATTCCACATCATTCAAATTCTTCATTTAGATTTTGTGAATTTGGCTTAGAGCTAATGTAATTTTAACAGAATACAAAGAAACATTTGCAAAATAAGCTCTATCGGTCTTATACGGAGGATTGCTAGTCAGACATTTTGGTTTTATGTAGCCTGAGTCTCCAAATTTACTTCACTTCAAAGAAGATGAGACATTCAGATGTCCTTTCAGAATGAAAAAAATCTTTTAGATGATTGTGGCTCCTTATATATTCTCTTTCCTGACGAAAATTTCTAAATGTTTTCTTTTATGTTTTGTTCCAATTTCTTCTTTTTAATATTTAAGGTAACTAATTTTTCTCTTTAAGTTGTATGTATTTTATATTATCACAAAAATCCAACTTCTTTGCATGTTCGAAAAGATCAAACAGTTATAAGCCATCCTTTAAACTAGTTTTTAGGTTCAAATGTAGTCTTTCTATGTACATTCTAGAGATTTTCTATAACGTGCAAACAAAGTTCTAAATATCTCTGCATTTAATATAAACCTTTTAAAAAGAATTTTCTTAACATATTCGAAATCTTGAGCATTATCTTTAAGTATTCAGTTAATACCTTGAAATATATATGAGAGAGAGAGAGAGAGAGGTAAAATAGTAATTAAAATAAATCTGTTACTAAAATATAGAAATTCTTAAGCAACTCATTTCATGAAGAAAGGAACATAAACTATATATATATATATATATATATATATATATATATATATATATATATATATATATATATATATATATATATATATATATATATATATATATATATATATATATATATATATATATATATATATAAACACACATTTTAAGCCTTTCATTTGTATTGTAGTGCGTTGTAATGTATTGATATCTTTCGTTTTCTTAATGAAGTGCTTTTATGTTTTTCCACTGAACTTTTACTACAAACCCAATTTTTTTTAACGATATATATAATTTTTTAAATTTAAAATATGTTTAATTTCTTATCAGACGAAATAATTTAGTATGATAGTATCGTATGCTTATTGATCATACCTTATAGTGTATAGCATTTTTTGTTTACTTCCATGAAATAAGTTGAAAGTAAAATTAAATGTCTAAATGTTTGTAGAGGTAAAAACTCATTAATTTTGCAGAATGGTTGAAAATCAAATTAAAATATTTGTCTCACTATTTTTCTGATAAACATGTTATCATTCTTACTATAAGATATTTTATTTTATAATAACATATATATATATATATATATATATATATATATATATACGCACACACACAAATATTTAATACAAAATACTAAATGTTTCATTAGCTTAGAAATATTTCAAATTATCATTGCTTTTAATGCAGCACATAAGAAAATTCATAATTATTCAAGAAAGTCTATAGCATTTTTCTAAACTGTTAAAGAATAATATAAGCATAATACAAATTACTATTGAAAGTAATTAATATAAATTATCAGCCAAAAATTTTATTTTAAATTGAAACTTTTTTCGATAAGAATAAGTTTGTTCCCTTATATAAAAATTAAAAATCGAAAGCATACTTATCAACAAAGCAACCTGTAAAATAAAATCAAAACTGGTAAAAAAAAAAGAAGTAGTAGTGACATTTGATATGTTAAACATCATTTTACATTCTCAATAATATAAATCAATTAAAATTAATTAGATCATATTTAAAACAGAGTTTTCATGAAACAAATTCGCTCTCGAGGCGGGAGCAAAAATATCTTATCATAAATCTTTAAATTTTGCAGCGCAAGTTTTTGACAATAATTTTTGAATAATTTATATGTAGGATCCAAAATTATAAATAGATGTCGCTAGTTGACAACGAACACCTGGTATGTTCTCAGTCAAGAGAGTATAAGAAGAGTCAGCGACGGGTAAATGATATACAGAGTAAAAGAGGCTTACTTTTGTTTTGTGCAGATGCGAGCTGTCGCCAATAATTATGTTTTTTTTTTTTTTTTAAATAATTGTGTTTTGTGTTTATGAACCATTGGCACACTCAAAATATATTAAATTACACATATATTTCATCTATTAATATTATATATTTCTATATGCGCATTTATAAGCATTCATTTCAATAATCAGTACTTATAATTTTAAGTACTAAATAAACATTTTACTTTTTCATGAAAACAAAACATGTTATATGTTAAATCATCTTTAAATATTTAACCAAATAAAAATTTAGAATCAGAACTTTACTTAATTTCTTACTTATACTTACAAAAATGTTTATATGTAAAACAGCAAGTGATTTTTCATCAACCAATTTAGTTCTCATAAATGATACTTTCATTCAGAAAAGCTATTTATTGTACTAATCCTCAACATGATAACATTATATTTAGCATTTAATTTTCAAATATATCAACAATCGATTCGCTCCAAATATTTGTCACTTATGTAAGATTCTTAAATATTTTAAGCTGCAGTAAAATATTTCAAAGAAATAATTGTAAGATTTTATAAATTTTTTAAATTAATTTTATAATTAATTTTAATCTTTTAAAAAGTATTACGATGTAATGTAAAATTAATTCTCTCTATTCTTTGAGCTGTCATTTATAAGCTTTTCATCTAACTTACAAAAAATTGTATTTCATTTAACATTTTAATTTAATAAGCAAACAAAAAAAATTGCACAAAAAAAGAGCACAATTCAACTCATTCAATTTTCATATTTAACAATAGGACTATCATGAAAAGGAGATTGAAATAAAATGTCCGTATGATATCAAAACAGAATAATTATATTTTGTAAGGCTTGACTACTCTGTATCTGAGTTAGATTGTTTTAATCCGTAAAAATACATGGAGAAGTTTGTTACATGTGTGACAGACGCACTTTACAAAACTAGTTCCGCTTTGTCGTCACCCTGACTTTTTTTTTTCACTCTCCCTTTGGAATCATCTTGTGCAGTAGTGTCATCTGTTGGCACCAAAAATTACTATCTAAATCTTTTATTTAACAACATTCATTTGAGCGGGAGATGCATAAACTTGTATAATATCTAGTATTCGAAATTATGGTATATTAAGTAACTATTGTCTTCCACAAAAATATTAACATTTTTTTTTTACAATTATGTATAGTTAATTGAATTAAAAGAAATGCGTATAATATTTTTAATTGTTACAATTTTCTCCTTTATTAGACCTTAGAGTTATCAGCGGAAACTATGGTTGGCATAAGCAAGATTAGCATAAAGAAGGGAAAAATTAGCACACACAACATTCCTGATTATTAAATATTAAATAAGATAAAGGTAAAAGAAAGAATGATTTTTTAAAAAAAATGTATGCAGTATAGTTTTTTTTACGTTAAAATTATAAATTGCTTTCATTTTCATATGAATAATGCATTCTTAGCTTAAAGTTATTAAAAATACGTAATTTTCTTATTTGTTAGTGCCACTTAACATAAGTAAGTTGTTAACCACATCTCTCTTAATACCGGAATAAATGAAACAAATTTCTTTAGTTGCTTAATGTGATCTTGGTGCAAATTTTTATATATAAAACAATTTTGCTTACAGCCAAAGAATGGCATTGTATCTTTAGATGGATTCATTCAAAATTATTATAGTTACATAATAAGGACTTCCGACAATGTTTAGGAGAGCATATCTTTATTATGACATTTGTAACTTGGGACTGTGGGAACTTTATTCTTATGAGAAACAATTTCGTTAAATTTTCATTGTCCGTTATTCTAACTAAAAAACAACTATGATGAAAACTTTTATATACATTAAATATTCCTAAGATGTAATGGGCTTTAATTGGTTTAATAAAGACTGAAGATACACACACACACACACACACACACACACACACACACACACACACACACACACACACACACACACACACACACACACACACACACACACACACACACACACACACACACACACACACACACACACGCACACACGCACGCACGCACACACACACACACACATAATATTAAAATATTTTAAAGTAATAAATACTGAAAATACAATATAATAAAATATGAACTACAATAGATTACAGGAAATCTGGCCAGCGCAAAAGCAGTTAGATAAAGATTCGTTAATATAAGTAAGATAAAATATAAAAAATATTGAAACCAGGAACATATATAAAATTGGAAAAATACTAAAATATACAATGCAAATGATAAGAAGAAGGCATAGGGACCACCACTTCATCAGGAGGGAGATGGCCAGCTATTAAAAATAAACACTCTTTTCTGACATACACGAAGGACAAATGTCTAAATATCTTCGAGCTATTCCTCCGAAAAGTGTTCTTATTAAAAACAAATAATGATACACACTTGTATAGTTCAAAAATTCGAATAAATATATATGCAGAAAAGTAAATATTCTCACAATAGATGAAAAATACATATAGTAGAAAAATAAATACAGTAGAAAAATTACATAATGCCAAAAATTAGCAAATCAGGTTGAATTTATATATTAGAATAATAGGAGAGTTGCCAAAGGTAAATTTGAAAATGGAATAAAGAAATAGTGCCAGGAGTAATAAAATTCACACAAAAAGTTAAAGTGGCTAAGAAACATGTAGTAGATTTGAAATTAAAATGTATTAAAGGGTATTTAAGCTTAAGTTATGTTTAAAAAAGTGTATAAATGTAGGTGTTTTCAAGATTCTAGTAAGAACTTCAATGCTTTGGTGGCCCTTCTGTAGTTATATATATATATATATATATATATATATATATATATATATATATATATATATATATATATATATATATATATATATATATATATATATATATATATATATATATTATATGTAAGAATTTCACCATCAAAAATTTGTAACATTGGTTTTTATTTATTTTAGATATAAATGTGTATCATTGTATTTTCAGGAAATAAATAAATGTGTTTATCCGTATTCACTTCTTAGTATGTAATTTTATATGATTTCTTTCGCAAACAAAGCTTTACTTAAGTATCATCGATAAAGTTTTCAATTATGTTTTATTTTATAAAATAGTGTATTAACTTAACTATCGAGAGGAATTTTTCATATTAAAACATAAAAAATGAATCACGTTTAATCTATCATATGTTTAACGGCAGCAGTGGACTATAAAAGTTGAATAGTGGAACCGATTATACTGAAACAATGCTTTAATATAGATTGAGTAATTTAACTTTTTAACCGTTACTCATTGCTGAAAAACTCATTGTCAAATAACTGTAAAGTGAAAGAAATTTGTCAGATAATTTCTAGAAAACAATGTTTAGATTGAATTTTTATTGATAGTTTTAACAATGGCTTGGAAATTTTCTTACTCAGAAATTAAATATATTTCTGTTAATTCATATTAGTTAAACTTCATCATAGTCTATACTTTTTAAAAATTTTAATTCTCTTAGAAACTAAAAGTTAATTAATATTTTTCAAGTAATGTTTCTTAAAATTACTAAATTACTATATGTATATCTATGTATGTATGTGTATGTATATATATATATATATATATATATATATATATATATATATATATATATATATATATATATATATATATATATATATATATGCAATATATGCAAGCCCATAAAATTAAATTAATTTCATGGAAAATTTAGCACTCAGTTCTTCAACCATGGTCAACTAATGTTACAACTGATTAAGTTTTTATCACCTGGGGTTGAGCTGCTACCAGGCGCGTCGGCAGGTGGTGGATAGCCGAATGTCCTGTAGAAATGGCAGGATAGGCTTGAATATAGAATCAGAGGCCGTGAACCAGCTTCCGTAAACCCTGGTGTTATGCAACCCGTGCCTAGGGTTATTTGGCACCGCGGTAATGGTGTCTTAACGAAGCCTCTAGTTTCCTGGCGAACTTCTAGAGTAATTTGCCTTGCCCAGTAACTCAGGCAATGCTGGGTGGACTATCATATTACCTGAGCTTATTAATTGTTATCTTTTGGCTGAAAAGACACAAGAAATAACAAACCTCTCTGCATTTGCAGGTGAAGCCTCTGAAGTAGACCTTGCTGAAAAAGACAAGGGAACTCAGAGGCAATCTAGTGAAGGGGCAGCAATGAATCCATTCTTCACAGGAGATAGAAGTGACCTCCATACCATATTCTTCTGGTGAAAGTCAGGAAGCTATCGCTAGCATGGCTGACACTCTGACCAGAACCATTTGTGGATCATCAGTGAGGATTGCCTATGAAATTCTAAGATGCTCTAGGCAGAAGATACGTTTAATCGTAGGCTTCATAACTGGGCACTACTATTTTAGAAAGCTCCTCCACAAATTTGGACTGTTTCAGCAAGACCCTATCTGCAGGAAATGTTATACGCAAGAGGAAACGGCTAAGCATATCATTTACGAATGCGAGGCTCTTGCCCCCTCCCTAGATTAACTTCTTTAGGCATCATCCATACTAGAGAGTTACACCTAGACGTAATACAAATCAAATATGATAGTACTATTATAATAGTTTAGATTAGAGCATTATTGATTTCATTTCTTTTAAAATCTATAGGAAACTATTTTTTGATATCAACGACACATATCATTTTATATTGTGACATGTAAAGAACCTAGATGCTAAATTAAACTAAAGCAAATAACTTATTTTAACACCTTTAATATTGGGAACATTTTTTTGCAGTATGCTTGAAATGTAAAATGGATATGAACAGTCGTTGAATGTTAAGTACTTAATTTAATTTAATTTGTTAGGATATTTGTGTCTAAATACTCTATTTCTATTCATACTAATATGTTTTTCTTATAAAAATATTCAAAAAATTTCTTTACTATTGATTAGTTTTTTAGAAACAGGTCAATTTTTTTGAACATGAAATTTAAACTACTGCTTCGAAAATGTAATTATTTTTATTCTTCTCTTGCTGCATTTGATAGCGTTGAGGAAAAAGACTGTGACCTTATATACTTTACAGATGGGAGTAAGGTTAACGAAAAAGTAGTTCTTGCATACGTATGCTTTCAGAATGGCTTTGAAGTGAGCCATCAGGTATACCGCATTATAAATTATTGTTATATCTTCCAAGCGGAATTACTCTACATTAATCTTGCTGTTAAAGACGCCATAAGCAAGCCTTTTAAAAAATGATGTAACAAGCTTTGAAAAACTCATTGCTGAAGTCCAGACTTCCATTCACATGTGCAACATCAATATATTTACTTCAAAAATATTTTCTTCGGTTTCTCACATGTCACGAGTCACACTGGTGTGTTTGGAAATGAAAGAGCAGATTTCCTGGCCAAAGCTTCTCTTTCACTTACTAATAAACTCGATACCAGCCTACCCAAGATTTTTTTAAAGCCATTACTCAAAAGAAAATCATAACAGAATGGAACTCAGGTTTTGTTTCCTCTCCCAATTGTAAGTGGGCTAAATTTTTTCCCTTGAGTTCCCTGCAGAATTAAAAACCTATGGTTTCTACACTGACTTCAAAATTCCTCAATTCCTCACGGGAAATAGAAAATTTCACAGCTACCTACACCTTTTCCATATTAAAAACAGTGAGGTGTGCATATGCAACTCCGGGATTGACAGCCCTGCACACATTCTTCTTGAATTCCCATCTGTTTCACAAGAAAAGAACGAGCTTCGTAAAGACTCGAATAACAAATGGCCCCAGATTTTGGCGGACCTAGTGAAGAAAGAGACTTTTGTATTTTTTAAAAAAATTTTCATGCTGTAATCTAACTCCCTTTTTGCTTTTATTTCTCATTTTTTATACTCTCTGGCTTTTTTTAATTTTTATTTTATTTTCTTTCATTTCATAATTTATCCTTGATTTGTTATGTAGTACATTTATTGTACCTTCGGGCCCTGTGTAGTATTCCTTGGTTGGTACACAAATATTTGTGTTTTCACATATAATAAAATTATATATATATAATTTTATTATTTGTATACACACTACATACACACACACCGCACACACACACACACACACACACACACACACACACACACACACACACACACACACACACACACACACACACACACACACACACACACACACACACACACACACACACACACACACACACACACACACAAACACACACACAAACACACACACACACACACACACTCACAACACATATATGTATATGTGTGTGTATATAAGATAGATATAGAAGACTATAAAATTTGATAAGATAAAACTTGAAGTTCTTAAGAAAATAACGTTTTAAATCTCTGCCAACACAAAATATTCTTTCTCTGGCTACGCGATTTAGTGGTAGCACTGTGTTCTTTGAAATGTAAAATCACGGGTTTGATCAAAATTATGGGAAAATATGACTGCGGTTAAACAATGGAAAATGCGATTGCGTTTCAGTTTCTTCCATGTGAAACAAATGATGGAGGATTTTCGTGACTCCACTGTTATAACGGTAATTACGGGGAAAGACAAAAACGTGGTTTTTGTCTTTCGACGTAATTACCGTCATAATTTCCCCATGACAAATTAACTTGTATTTTGTATAGTTTATATAAACTCTCTAAATAAAATTAGTATCATGTATTGCAGTTTGTTTAACTTATATTTATGGGTATAATTAAAGCTTATCCATCATTACTATTTTCTATATTTACGAAATGAATGTCTATAACTTTACACATTAAACTTTTGAAGTAGTGTTATTACAACTGCAGAAATAACATTTATCTAAAATGCTGTCTTGAATTTTTAATATATGTTATGTGTTTGATAAGATTATAAATAATTGATTGCTTTGAAATTTTTAAATTTTGCAATTTAAATTTAAATTTTTCATTAAAAATTTCAATTTATTTAAAGCCAAAAACGGCTTAGAAGCAAATCGACTGACTTCAGTCTTCTATAGCGTACGTTGAATCGAGCCTTGCAGACTTATCACAGAAATAATCCTTTTTTGTGTGTTATTTATTATAAAGGAATAAACAGCTTTTTAGCTGTTTAAATTTTGAAAATCGACGTCTTTAATATATAAAAAAAGTTTTGAGTTTTAAATAGGTTATAAATTTTTACAATATTGAGATTTTATTAATAATTCCATGTATCATTTATTAATTAATATGGAATTATAGAAAAAAATGTACTGAATTTTAGTATGGCTTAATAAAAAAAATAGCAAATAATATTTTTATATATGCTGCTTTATTTTTAACTCAACACAAGGCAGGTTTTCAATATGGTTGGTTGGAGCAGTCTGGTTTTCCCTTTTGAGATTTGGTGAGTTGGGTTCCATCGCTCTTTGCGCACCAACAGAATCCCTGTCTGCACTGAACTTGAGCGTATTTGCCGTCTTTTGTGCAGGTGGGAAGGAAAGCGCTCTTGTCTCCTAAGATTGTAAAAAAAGAGAAACAATACATAAATTAATTTCTGATATCATAGCATATTGTAAAAGTTTTATTTCTCAATTAAAAACTATATTATAACAGTTTATATCCGTATATGTTCTCTTTCATAAAATATATATATATATATATATATATATATATATATATATATATATATATATATATATATATATATATATATATATATATATATATATATATATTGTTAATTATAACAACATCTATATGAAACTATAATAATTTTTCTAAAAGTTCCAAATGATTTTTCACACCACATTTCCCTTATGTAAAAAGGAATTCATTAAATTAGGGGTTCAGATAATTTCAACATTATTCTGTGTTAGACAACGAAAAGTAAATATATTACAATATGAAATGTAAATATATATATATTACATTTTACACTGGACAATTTTATATAATAAATTATTCAAAAATTCAGACTTGTAATTTTTTATATAAAATATCATTTTATTATGCGTAAGCAATAATCACATAACTTCTTTCCCCTGATTAACATATAAAATAAATATTAACAGAGATGAGGAGATGGGTTTTTGTTCATTCTTTTATAAACTTAATATATTAAACATTGCAGGTTTAAAAAAATTAAAAACTTAATGTAATATATTTAACAAACGTTTTGTATAATACTGTTGAATTCAATGTAAGTTTCCTCATCATTGCAAATTGGGAGGCCATCATTGGGGTTAACGACAGTGCCTGAGATATATCAGTGTATAAAATAACCTAGTATATATGAATAAGATCCTACATTTTGGTGAATATAGAAATTGTTATGCACCATTGTACCTTCAAATGACAAATAGTTACTATTTATTGGATAATTATGGGGAAGACTTCAAAGACTGGAGCATAGTAATATAATATATATATATATATAGTTATGCAAATGATGTAAAATGCACATCTCTCCAGCGCAGGTAGGATAACTGAGGGAGTTTAATACCGCCCCACCCGAAGGTATACGGTGAATGTAGGGGCTAAATCGTGGATGTAATCCCACCAGTCGAGACTCGTGCGGTTAAGGACCGATGCGCACAGCTGCAATACCAATCATCTACAACGATAAGGTGTGGGTAGGCGCCAAATCAGGACAGGACCCAGACACACGCCAAAGCATTGCCCGCAGCCCAACAACCACCACCCTAAGGTCCATCATGACCCATCCAAACTGAAAGTGGGCCACTGGTCTTTATTGAAACAATAATACAGAAAGTAAAAAACAGAAAGAAGACATAGCGCAGGTAGGATAAGATATAAGGTGAGGAACCAGGAGAGTGGGGAATATCCCCGGCGTTATTGCTGCTTGAAAAATAATCGTTGAAAGTTTATTCTTGTTGCAAAGGACGCCTGTAATTGCAAAGTATGCCAGGCCACCGTCGACGGAGTGAGTTCCAGCAGACAGACGAGTTTACGAGGAGCATGGTGATTGGACTGAGAAGAGCAGGTTGGTTCTTACTGCAAATCGCAACTGACAAAACCTTGGAAGCATTCACTGTGGACCGGTTGCAGCGAAGGTGGTTGGAACAAGGAACCGTAGAGTGTTTGCTGGGTGACGATGCAGTCAGAGTGAAGTCAGCAGGTGTGGATCGGTGGGAGGTGGTGATCGCCCCGCAAAGCACTTTATCAAAATTCTATACTATGTGCAAGAACTCTGAATGCTCCCATATCGAGCTGAACTATTCGGCGTCGATTGGTTGCTATTGGCCTGCGGTAATGGCGTCAGTTAATAAGACGCCCATTGACTTCATAGCATAGACGCCAACGCTTGGAATGGTACAGAATCAGAGCAATGTGGAAGACGGAGTGGCACAGGATCGTCTTCTCAGATGAGTCACGCTTCTGTTTCTTAAGCGATAGTCACCGCGTATAAGTGTGGCGGCGACGTAGAGATAGGTCCAATCCTGCAGCACTTGTGGAATGCCCCAATTCACGAAAACACGGCATCATGGTTTGTGGCGCCATTGCGTACGATTCCAGGTCACTTCTAGTTCCTATTCACGGCACTACCACAGCCCAACATTACATGGAGGGTATTCTGCGGACGGTGATACTCCCCTACCTTCAGGGTATACTCAATACTTTTTTATCAGCAGGATAACACCCGACCACACATTACTCTCGTCAGTCAACATGTCCTGCAAGTTGTAAAGATTCTGCTCTAGTCAATGTGTTTGCCAGATGTCTCACCAATCGAAAATGTTTGGGATACGGTTGGACGCCATTTGCCGACCCTGCTACTGTGCTTCCTTCAGAAAACGCACTCTAACAAATGGTTGACTGGGAATGGAAAGTCATTCCTCACGATACCATCCATACTCTCATTGACTCTGTGCGTAGATGTGTTGCTTCGTGTATCGCCATCCTCGGTGGTCATACAACCTACTGACCCTACCCTTTTCTGCTCTGTATTATGCATACAATTTCGAAATACAAATCTCATTGTTCATAGCTATCTCTCTCATTTTTCTAAATTTCGTTAATTTCTGGATATTTTTTCTTGGTATTCCATTTTCAGAGTCAAGGCAGTATATATATATATATATATATATATATATATATATATATATATATATATATATATATATATATATATATATATATATATATATATATTATTTAAAAATGCACTCGATAGTAATCTGCACAAAAAATTTTATTTTGTGATTTTACAGTCCTTACCTGCTTGTTTGACCATTTTTCTTTGTAATCTACAAGCGGATTGACTAGCCGCTAAAGCGAGGAGACAGCAGAAGGTCAAGATCAAAAACAGCCTCATACTTGAATTCTGTGAAGTAAATTTAAGCTCAAAATGTATAAGCAACTAGATATTAGATATTATGTACAAATGCATATAAATATGTGTTACATATTATTGTTGATTAAATTTAAATTTTATTAATAACAAAAATAATTATTTAACAATATGAATTCCTATAGAAATTTTTAATAAAATAAATGAGAAAATCGAACTATAGAAAAGTATAAATCAGAAACGATTTTTTTATTTTTATATTTGACAAATTTTTATTAAGAACAAAATTAATCATTTAGAATGCAAAGGAAATAAAAAGTAATAAAAAATGGTATATGTATATACATATATAGAAAAATAAAGGAAAAACAGGAATAAGTACGAGAAAATAAAACATTTATACGATGATTTTAGTTGTGCTTGGATGTTATTAATTTTGATAAAATTAAAATTAAAAAGTTATCATACAAAGTGATACGTAAAAAAGGATATGAGGTTTTAAATATAAAGTACAGATATACATCCCTATACTTTTAAGAATTATGAAAACTAATACATATATTTTATAATTGGACTAAAATAAATTTAACTCTTATCTGCAGCATTAGAATAATGTCAAATATTAAAGTCTTTGAAAAAATACTTAAATAGAAAGTTTAAGTGCATAGCATAACCACTTAGACCTCTAAGCAAAATTACCGGTATAAGCTTAATCTTAGATATTTGCTTTTCGCAGAGTAACTGTTATTTCTTTTACTGTGTAATTAAAATAAATTTGATTTAAATAAACTTTAATAAATTTGTAATCTTACAGTTGAAATGTCAATATAGATAGATAGAAATATGGTTAGAAATAGATTCTAATTATTGAAAATTCAAAAAGGAAAATTTTTACTTACTGAGATAGGTTTCTAAATACCATAGATTTAAGAAAGAACAACTGTAAAAATTAACTCTGACTATACGTATATATAGAGGTGAATATTTTACAACATTGATTTTATTTCATTTTAAGGGCTAATAAAAGAATGAATTGTATTTTTAGTAGGCTATAAATGTATATTCAAGCTATGTTCCTATCGCAGCCATTTGTATTGTTTTATTCGAAGACAAGTCTGTGCTCATAAAATATCCACAAACCTTTCTTTATTCATCGTTTATATTCATTGAAATATTGAATTGTATTGCACATTGATTGAAAAACTCCATTTATTTTGTAACGAAGACATTATTTTAACCCCATTAAATAATGTGGAAACAGAAGTACGAAATGATTGAGATTACACAGCTTAACTTAGCTATATTTAAGTCATGTTTCAGTATCGTATAAAATTCGAATTATTTATGTATTTTAAGTGTAATTAATTCCTTTAACTGTAAAATAACTACACAGTAAAAGAAAAAAACAGTCACTCTACGAAAAGCAAATATCTAAGATTAAGATTTTACCGGTAATTTTGCTTAGACGTCTAAATGGCTATGCTATGCATTTATAACTACTTTCTACTTTAGTATTTTTTCAAATTCTTTAAGATTTGACTTTATTCTAATGCAGCAGATAAGAGTTTTTTTTTAATAATTAATAGGATTTAACCAGATATATTAATTAGAAACTACAATCAGAGACAAAAAAAGTCACTAATTGTAGTTGCGATACAATCCTCATTTTATTTTAAGAATATTTGGTAAAAGTTTTAAAACATTTGGGAAATAAAACAAAATTGGTTTAGAATATTTGGTAAAATTATTATTATAATATTAGTTAAAGATTTTATTTCCTCAACAATATGTTTAAACTTAAATGAAATTTATCCGATTCTTCACAAATATTATGAAACAGTTTCCATTTTCTTTGTTGACATATTTTAGAAAATATAACTTCAAAATTCCCTCTTTCAATATCATATTTATAAATGCTCTCGAATTTCTCTTTCCCATATTTTCCATATAATATATATTAAAGATAAAATCTTTCCCTAAAAATAATTATAAGAAATCCTAAATTATACCCTTTATTTCTGTTCTTATGAATTTATAGCTTAATATTCTTTATTTTTTCATCATTTTTATATATAACCATTTTATATTAAGTTATTTAAGAATATTATCAATAACAGAAACCACATTGTATTCCAAAATATTTTATATTTTTATTAAAATCTATTTTTAAGTATTGAGAGAAAGAATTACTCTTTTAATCAACAATAGTTTTATAAATTTAATTGCATTTAATAAAAACTTCAAGAAAATTTTGTCTTCATTTCTTAAATTATTAAAAAGAAGAATTATTGTTCCAAAATTTTACAAAAGCAAACTTTTTACAAGATTTTTTCCATTAAGAATATTAAAGTTAAAGGTTCTAGGGAGTACCACATAGACATAGACATACGCAATGGAACACCTGGTCTGTACCTTAGGTTATCAGGTATAGCTCCCTCACGTAATGCATCTGGTGTGACAGAATTGTCACGAAATTTGGTAACAAAATTGAATTTCAATAGGTCTCTAATATTCGAAATTAATAATTTGACAGAAATATTACATCAACAACTAAACATTTACAAAATTTTCACTATGGGAGATAACATGAGTAAAATATTGCAATAAAATTGTGAAAAAAGATTATCCTAACACTCCAAGTAACCTTGGTAAAAATACAAATTAATGATCTTGATGATGGTCATAGCAGACGATATAAGTAGTTTATAACACAAATATGCGAGCAATATCATTAAGTTTAAGTAGAAGAGTATAAAAAAGAGCAAATAACTGGGACAGATTTTCAATAAATTCTAGTAACTCCCTCATGCTTTAACTGTGTCTTTTAACGTAATATTGCATTATTCGCAATACCAAAGGACTGCATTGTCTACACGCAGATAGTTAAGATTACATATGCATGAATGGTATCCTATTGAACATTTAACATTTGCTGTAGGTGATAAACAGTAGAATATTTAAAGTATAACAGATTACAGTCTGCTGAAGCAGTTAAAATTTTGCAGCAGCTCAGTCTGTGCACTGTAGTAACCACGATTAAGAAAGGGAGTACCACACAAGCTTAATGGATTTCCTTAATACATCTTATGTAAACATTTACAGTTATATTTGTACTTTTATTCTCAATCTGCTTAAGTAGTGTCTACTGTTAACGGCCATACCATGATGAAAAAAATAGTGGCTATTATGTAACAGTCGCATTTAGTTGATTAGGTAACAGTCACACAGTTTTTAAAACCTTCAGACATAGGGATTGGCGTATAATTACGTTGAAAATCTTAATCCTGTCTTCTCAATTATCATAATTTTGTAAAGTTTTTTTTTACTTGGAAGAGTCTGTTCACCTAATTGCAGATGTTGAATATACGCATTCTGTTAAACATAAAGGTCACCAGTATCATCCCAGAAATATTTTTTGTGTTTGATAATGTATGTCTGGGATTAATTTCGTAAATCTTATCATTACATTGAATTTTTAATAGTGATACCTGAATTTCACTTTTTTATCATTGAAATATATACTTAGTTTATATGTTTTATAGTTGCAAATCCATCTTAAACTTCTCTGTACGGGATGGTGGAGGAGGCTACCATATCCATATGCACTAAGAAATTGGTTTATTTTATTTACCTACATATAAAATTATTATAGAATTATTTAAGGCTATATATAGTTACATTGTAAAAATTAAATTATAGATAATTTTATGAACAGGTATTTTTTGAATGGATGTCACCATTCATATTAATATTTACTATGCATGATCTTTTAAAGTGAAATTTAGGTTGTGGAATAGCATTCTAAGAGCAATGCTATACAAAAATATACTTCTATAATTATTTTACGATTTTAACATGAAGATTTTCACGTGATCAGACTGTCTTGTCCAGACTCAGATCCGGCCATCTTCGAACTCTACGGTTCTCCCAGGGCAAACAAGTCTTTCCCACCTGCACTTCGTGCAATACTAACGAAGCCAGTCCAGAGCACCTACTGAACTGCATTGGCTTTTCAAAGCGTGAACTTTTATACAGCCCTGGAGCTGTCCTCGATTCTTTGAAGGTGAAGGATGTCATGGACCTGGTCTGATTCAGACCAGAGGATAAGAAAGAAGAAGATGATTTTAACTTTCACCAAGGATATTATAGATGCAGTATTTTATTTACTTACTTAATAGTGTGATGTGAAGATAAAGTATTCATAATCAAGCAAAGTTTATTTCAAGTTTACTACTTCGGAATATTTCATATTATATAATACTTTAAATTGCTTTGTTGCATGAATTTCGAAAAAATGCTGCAATTTTGTCATTAAAAATTGCAGATGTTAATTAAATTGATTTCCTAATAATAAATACTGGAGAAATTGCAATTTTAATACTGATAAAATTTAAAGACACAAGTGGATTTAATTAAATTGATTATCAATTAGCACATACATACATACATAACTGTGTGGGTAAACCCAAGATTGTACCTTAAGGTTAACGGGTGCCGTCTCCCCAACACCTAGTATGATCCACACCTCTACGAGTCCGTGAGGGCGCCACCATCGTGGCATTTAACAAGGTAAAGAAATTGTGCTTACAAATTGGTAGCAAGAAGTTGCAAAACTTTTTAAGGGGCTTTAAGCCATGTTGAACATCAGGCAATAGCACTAAATTTATTCTCTGAGTTAAAATATAACATGATGACACACACAACGAACAATGGAGAAACAATTTACAATCAATGAAAAGACAGTTAACAATTTCTAGGGTAATTATGGCATTAAAAACATTATATACATTGAAAGCAATATTATCAATAGTATGAACACTTAACTATGAAAAGGAAAAAAATGGCATAATACGAAAGTTGATAACTATACACAGGCAGGCAGCTTATACAAGTTTAATAAGCACCTTAGCCTTTAAAAGCATTTTAGGTTCAAAAAAATTATTTAAAAGGTTTCTAAGGTACTAAAAGGGAATAGGATTCAATATCAATTAGCACAGAAGGCTTAGACTTTATTCAAGAAATGAATGTAATGATTACACCAAAAGATCTTCTTGATTACAGTAACTTCTGTATAAACCTTGAACTTGTCGACAAAATTGATAAGAATGATATTTAGTCTAAAGCTACTGCTTTTGAAACTATCGAGTGAAGATACCCCGGTAACTAAGAAATTAGATTATTTTATTTACCCATACATATAATTATTATATAAATATTGAAGGCTATATATAGTTATATTAGAAATATTAAGTCATGAGTATTGCATGCTGATTGTCCGGCTGCCAAAACTAGGAGACAACAAAAGGTTAAAATCAAAAACAGTCTCATGTTTGTTATCTGTAAAAATAAATTAAGGTTTGCAAAACTTGCCTCAATAATTGATTCATAAAAAGATGACTATTAAAATATTTAATATGACTATATTAAATACATATAAATATTTGGTTGTAAATGTTATTTTGGTATTAAGTTTAAAAGAACGTTACTAATTACTGGATTTTTTTAAAAACAACATGCATTGTTTAAATTAAAATCTTTAATGTCAAGTAGCCAAGTTGTTCATGAGATGTTCTAAAATTTAATTTTTTTTGCATTCTAATTTATGTTATATATAAATTCCATGACAACTGAATTCTTCTGAGGTTTTTACTTATAGCTATGCTTTTGGAATTGCTTTGGAATGTGTTACTGAATGAAAAATTCTAGAGAGAGAATCTAATACGAATGCAGAAGATTTGTCGTATTGAAGTTATAACGTATGAGGTTATGTCAAAAATTTTCATCAATGAAAAAATGTAGAATTGAGAAAACTTTTTTTATTTATATTTTTTGTTCTAACATAAGTTATGAGACACATATACCAACATCTGTTTCAATTGGATTCAAGATAGGAAATCGCAAAAGTTTTCCATCGTAAAAAAAACTCTTTATATTAGTAAATATATCATTTTTATAGTTTTAGATATGTAACACATTGGCTGTTGAAGAAATTGAAATGGAATAATTGCAAATACGCACAGATAGATTTTACGTATTTCTAAAAATTAATATTAACTAACTGTCGACATTTTATCCGGAAAAATGAACGTTTCGAATTTTAATATATGATATCATTGTATAAAAAAAGCTTCACATTCTAGAATATATTGCATTTTTTATCTTCGTCAATTGGAATGTTGATATAGAGCGATTCTTTAGATTGAAACCTTTTATGGCTCTATAGCAATCATTCTCAACCATTGTGCCGCAATAATTTTTTGTGCAGCCAAATTCTTAAATTGTGCTACAAAATTTTAGAAATGTATATAGTACAAATCATTATTTTTTTTATTACGAATAAAACAATAAACGTACTGTTGTTTTGGGTATATATTATATATTATTATTAGGTCTACCGGAAAGTTCTGTCCGCTCCGGTTACAATCAGTTTCAACAAGTATTCAGCTCAACAAACCATTTCCGACCATATTCGGAAACTAGGGTTTGTGTGGTAGTATTCGAGATGGGTGCCACACAAGTTAAGTGAGAAGAATTTGAATGATCGAATCATCATATGCATATCTCTGCTTGCACGCAACAAAATCGAACCCTTCTTGGACAGGATCATAACTGGGGATGAAAAGTGGATTACCTATGAAAACATCATAAGAAAAAGGGCATATTGTGAACCCGGAAAACCTGCCTCCTCTACCTCTAAACCGAAGTTGAGTCTGAACAAAAGAATGTTGTGTATATGGTGGGACATTCGAGGACCAATACATTTCGAGCTGTTGAAACCAAACGAAAGGCTAAATTCGGAGAGGTACTGTCAGCAATTGGATAAATTAAAAACAGCACTCCAAGAAAAGAGGCCGGCGATGTTCAATAGGAAGGACATCATACTGCTTCATGACAATGCCAGGCCACATGCTGCTTTGGGGACTCGTCAGAAAGTCGCAGAGCTAGGCTGAGAAATTCTGTCGCATCCACCATACTCCCCGAACCTAGCACCATCTGATTATCACTTGTTTCTGTCCTTACAAAATTTCTTGCAGGGCAAACAATTCAAGAACGAAGAAGATATCAGACAAGCACTGGTTCAATTTTTGGCCTCTAGAGATAAGACATTTATTTTTTAAAAATGGGATATACAAATTGCCATCACGCTGGCAAGAAGTCATAAATAATGATGGCAATTATATTATTCAATAAAGTTTATCCAAAGTATGAAAAAATGTATTCCTTTGTTTCATTCTAAAACAGACAGAACTTCCCGGTAGACCTAATATTTAGCATTCAAAATTATTATTATAAACTATTTTACACATAATCTTGTAGGTAAGTAAATAGCACTTTTAAACTCAACTTTTTATTCGGCTACCTCCAAATTTTGAAATCTTTAAAAGTGTACCGCTGCAAAAAAGAGGTCGAAAATCACTGTCACTTTGCTCAAGAAGTCTAATTCATTTAGCCTCTAAAGTTAAAATTAAATTCAAAGCTATCTACATGTATTTACGCTTAAAGAGACAAGCGAATCCTCAAACTATTAAATTAAAAGCTCAGGAATGGAACATTCAGTGATTATTTCTATTGTAATTCGAAATAAAAGTAAAAGAAAATTTTTTACCATATATTTAATATTAATTTATATTCAATATCCACATTTTAAGCACATATTATGTATGTAAATTAATTATACTGGTAAACAGACATATAACTTTCTAAAAATACTCTTTAATTTACATTTTATTAAAATTTTTAGTTTTTCTTAACTTTTATTTATGTTTATTTAAATGAATTCATCTGTTAAATTATATAAAATGAATAACATTCAAGCTTATAAGACCTTTAAAAATTATAAAGCTTAAATAACAGTCTAATTCTTATAATAGAATATCATTTATACCAGTGTTTCTCAACTGAATTTACTCCAAGGACCGGTAAAATATTTCGGCACGTTCGCGCGGACCGGTAATATTAATAACTTGACCCAATGCACAATTTTTCACAAAGATAAATCATGAAGACATACATAATTTTTGAAGCATTTTGTTTGTTATAATTTACATTTGTATATTCAACTTACTTATATAATATTGCATCGAGAATAAAAGTACCAAAACTTAATTAAAACTCCAAGAAAATTCCAACGTGAATGATTATTTATTTTTTTAATTAATAAATTAGCCAAAACAACAATGAGTCGAAATGTGAACAACGTAAGTAGATACCAAATAAGCAAAAAATAATTTACCAAAATAAAGGATATATAAAAACTAAAATTAATGAGATTGCTGCTGGTCTTTGTTGCTGACTAAACTGTCAATCCTAGGCTTTAAACCAGTTACAGCAATACGTAAAGCAGGTGCAAGAGCAAGTTGATTTCTATGTTTCATCTTAATAACAGTCATAGCCGAAAATGTAGTTTCACACAAATAAGTTGAGGAAAAAGGCAATAAAATCTTCAACGCCTTTGCATGAAGATTGGGGTATTCTGTTGCAGTCTTTATCCAGAATTGATATATATATTTATTGATTTGAACTGCGATTTAAGTCCTAGATCTGAAGACTAGCAGTGTTGCCAGAACAAGCAGTGTTGTTATCCTAAGCAGTGTTGCCAGAACAATTTGATTAAAAGGAATAAGTCGACGGTTCAAAATGTAATAGATTTCATAGAATAGTAAAAAAGAGTGCCGAGGTACCGGCAGTTTGTTTATTTAAATTTAGGTAAAGGATAATTTTGTAAATTTCATAAAAACTCAAAATAGTAACAGATTTGGTGAGCAACGTAACAACGTAAAAGGACTGCTGAATAATAATAGATCTATTATAATTATAATAGACTGGCAACGCTGGTGGTACGGCAATTTATGAAACGCGTTTAGGTACATTGTTGCCAGTTTGTTGTATTTTTCATCAAAGATTACATTATTTTTTAAACTAGTAAACTATTATTATTGTAATGTAGGTACTGTATCGGTGGTCGGCCTATAAAAGCTGGATATTTCGCGGACCGGTAAATATTTCTTGCGGACCGGCGGTTCAGAAACACTGATTTATACTGAAGAAAATCGATTCAAATTATAGCTAAGTTGAAATTTTCTATTTATAAAGTGTTGCTGTTGTTGCTGCTTAACCGACTGGCGTGACGGTACCATCACACCAGCCCCATGAATCCAAAAATAGTCTCTCATGCTCCACCTCCGGTCTCAACTCCACGTCCCCTCTCTCACACCCAATGCACTGAAAAATATGAGATGGGGAGGCCTGAACCACTCGACATATTTATTAAGTTTTACTTACTACGATATCTTTCGTTGGGAGGATGGGGTTAACAAGAACAATTGTAACAGTTCACCCTATTTTAATCTATCTATCTATCTATAAGTGTGTGTGTGTGTGTGTGTGTATATATATATATATATATATATATATATATATATATATATATATATATATATATATATATATATATATATATATATTCTCTTTGTTCATGTTTCAGTTCTAAAATTTCATGTTATTTCATGCGTAGGATAGTCTTTGCTCATAAAATATCCACAAAAATTTAATTTCCATTCTTATTTAATAAATACATTGAATTGAAGTGTCTAGAATTTGAAAAAAACTCCCTATTTATGTCGTAAAAGTAACTTTTATTTTAAATCCGTTGAAACTGTTCAAATAGTAGTGATGATAGATAAGACAAACATATAATAAACTGATTATATATGTGACGTACTCTGATATATGGTTTGAATAATTATGTACTTAAAAATGCTATTAATTTTTTTAACTGTCAAATAACTATATAAAATGAAAGAAATATATATTATAGGTTATTTAAAGAAAGTAAATATATTTAAGGTTTAGGTTTATATAGGTAGTTTTCTTAAGAATTCAAAAAATAGTTATTTATATGGATTTCTGGGTTGTTTTCTGGAGTTATTTGTATGGAGTTACAACTCTGTCGAATTAGTTTTTCCGCATTGCACGTAACATATTTACTTGAAGTAATAATAAAATTGTTTAAAATAAATTCAGTAATGTTTCACACTATCCAGATTGGGATGACTTGTTTGGTTAGGGCGTTTGTTCTCGTTATTGAAAGGCAGTGAGTTCGAATCCCTACCCAATCAAAGATTCGTCTTATTGACTAATGACGGCAGGGAAAAGCTAAATATGGCGTGGTCACAATATCCTAAATGTGTGATTAAACCTCTAGGGCTGGCCAAGCAAAATCTGAGGATGTTCTGTTTGGTCTCTGCTTCTAAATTACGAAGACCCACCCATTTTCAGGGCCACGAGGGCATACCCACTAGTGCCCCTATATAAGGTGCCCTCACTTCCACCCCTTGTAGTGCTGAAAAGGTGGAAATTCTAATTGCTAGGCGTTATATATAAAATATATTTTACCATACATAATTTGAAGCACATTTATTTATATAGATATTATTCCATGTTACTTTGGTGTAAAAATTTTAATAGACTCCCACAAATCTTCTTTTATGATTGTTTTTTTCTTCAAATATTTTTTAAAAAAAACAAATAAATATGTTTCTAAAAGTTTAAATATTATAAATTCACATACAAATTTTATTACAACTTACAAACAAATAATTCTAAGCTGATTTTATTTGTTAACTTAATGAGGAAATTTGTAAGCATGCTGTACTAATTTTTTTTATCACTCTCTCTATTTTTTTGATAAAATTTAGCAAAAAAATTTAAAACATGATTCAATAATTTCTTTTGTCTGAGATTTTTAGCTTTGAGATACTTTCAAATTGGTATAATCACAGATGGCCTGATATGAATAGGATATGGAATTACATCACATTATAAATACATGAATTCCTTGTTATCATCAAAACCCATTTTTCTTCTTTATACATGATATAGTAATATTGAAATTTTTTCCCCTTCTGTATTATATTATATAATAACTATATAAATTATAATTCACTAACAAAGTCCTTAATATTATTTATAAAAACTATAATGCCTTCAGTTAGATTTATATTTTAAATAATCAAATCCTATAAAATTCAGTAATTTCATAATTGAAAAGAATTGAATTTCTTCCCTCTCCAGATTAAAATCAAAATTTAGAGTGGATCCTCTGGCGGTGCCATCTATCGGAGGAGTCTTAGAGCAAAGACGTACTTTCATTTTTGTTGTGCTCTAATTATAAGGAAGACTCACCCTTCTGACTTAATTTCGCATAGCCTTCAGATAGCGAACTTGATTCTTCCAAGTGACAAAAGCGACAAAAATGTATTAACCCGTAGACTTCATCGCCATAAAAATGCCTCGCCGAATTTTGCAAATTTTAATAATTTTTTTATATATCTTTAGGAAGAGAGGGATAGTTTACTTATATCTTTTCATTGTAACAAATAGATAAATACTTTATTTGTAATTTATATGGTACTAAATTGAATCATTAAATGACATAAACATTTCGGAGATGTGATATACGAGATAATACAGTAGTACCGAAGCAGTTTATAAGCAGATTTGTAAAAATAATTTTATTCAATTTTCTGTTATTGTGAATGTTATTCGATTGGGTTTTGGGTATACTAGCATATTACACACGCTTCTGCTGTTGTGTGCAGTGATTTAAATTTAGCTGATTTTCAGATTCGCACATTAGTTTATTAGCTTAAACTTTGATCTCAAAATTGCTTACATAGATAATCATAATTATTTTTCTTACTTTATAAAACAGTACCCTCTTTCTGTATTCCACGTTTCCTGTTATAAATCTATAATCTCAGTCTCTATACATTAATTCCATATTCACAATTTACACACACACACACACACACACACACACACACACACACACACACACACACACACACACACACACACACACACACACACACGCACACACACAACACATATATGTATATGTGTGTGTATACAAGATAGATATAGAAGAGTATAAAATTTGATAAGATAAAACTTGAAGCTTCTTAAGAAAATAACGTTTTAATTCTCTGCCAACACAAAATATTCTTTCTCTGGCTACGCGATTTAGTGGTAGCACTGTGTTCTTTGAAATGTAAAATCACGGGTTTGATCAAAATTATGAGAAAATATCACTGCGGTTAAACAATGGAAAATGCGATTGCGTTTCAGTTTCTTCCATGTGAAACAAATGATGGAGGATTTTCGTGACTCCACTGTTATAACGGTAATTACGGGGAAAGACAAAAACGTGGTTTTTGTCTTTCGACGTAATTACCGTCATAATTTCCCCATGACAAATTAACTTGTATTTTGTATAGTTTATATAAACTCTCTAAATAAAATTAGTATCATGTATTGCAGTTTGTTTAACTTATATTTATGGGTATAGTTAAAGCTTATCCATCATTACTATTTTCTATATTTACGAAATGAATGTCTATAACTTTACACATTAAACTTTTGAAGTAGTGTTATTACAACTGCAGAAATAACATTTATCTAAAATGCTGTCTTGAATTTTTAATATACGTTATGTGTTTGATAAAATTATAAATAATTGATTGCTTTGAAATTTTTAAATTTTGCAATCCCATAATTTTAAATTTAAATTTTTCATTAAAAATTTCAATTTATTTAAACCCAAAAACGGCTTAGAAGCAAATTGACTGACTTCAGTCTTCTATAGCGTACGTTGAATAGAGACCTGCAGACTTATCACAGAAATAATCCTTTTTTGTGTGTTATTTATTATAAAGGAATAAACAGCTTTATAGCTGTTTAAATTTTGAAAATCGACGTCTTTAATATATAAAAAAAGTTTTGAGTTTTAAATAGGTTATAAATTTTTACAATTTTGTGCTTTTATTAATAATTCCATGTGTCATTAATTAATTAATATGGAATTAGGAAAAAAATCTATTGAATTTTAGTATGAGTTAATAAAAATAGCAAATAATATTTTTATATATGCTGCTTTATTTTTAACTCAACACAAGGCAGGTTTTCAATATGGTTGGTTGGAGCAGTCTGGTTTTCCCTTTTGGGATTTGGTGAGTTGGGTTCCATCGCTCTTTGCGCACCAGCAGAATCCCTGTCTGCACTGAACTTGAGCGTATTTGCCGTCTTTTGTGCAGGTGGGAAGGAAAGCGCTCTTGTCTCCTAAGATTGAACAAAAAAGAGAAACAATACATAAATTAATTTCTGATATCATAGCATATTGTAAAAGTTTTATTTCTCAATTAAAAACTATATTATAACAGTTTATATCCGTATATGTTCTCTTTCTTAAAACATACTATAAATATATATATATATATATATATATATATATATATATATATATATATATATATATATATATATATATATATATATATATATATATATATATATATATATATATATATATATATATATATATTGTTAATTATTACAACATCTGTATGAAACTATAATAATTTTTCTAAAAGTTTCAAATGATTTTTCACACCACATTTCCCATATGTAAAAAGGAATTTATTAAATTACGGGTTCAGATAATTTCAACATCATTCTGTATTAGACAATGAAAAGTAAATATATTACAATATCAAATGTAAATATATATATTACATTTTACACTGGACAATATCACATAATAAATTATTCAAAAATTCAGACAGATTTTTTATATAAAATATCATTTTATTATGCGTAAGCAATAATCACATAACTTCTTTCCCCTGATTAACATATAAAATAAATATTACCAGATATGAGGAGATGGGTTTTTGTTCATTCTTCTATAAACTTAATATATTAAGCATCGCATATTTAAAAAAAATTAAAAACCTAATGTAATAGATTTAAAAACGTTTTGTATAATACTGTTGAATTCAATGTAAGTTTCCTCATCAATGCAAATTGGGAGGCCTTCATTGGTTAACGACAGTGCCTGAGATATATCAGTGTATCAAATAACCTAGTATATATTAATAAGATCCTACATTTTGGTGGATATAGAAACTTGTTATGCACCATTGTACCTTCAAATGACAAATAGTTACTATTTTTTGGATAATTATGGGGAAGACTTCAAAGACTAGAGCACAGTAATATATATATAGTTATGCAAATGATGTGAAATGCACATCTCTCCAGCGCAGGTAGGATAAGATATAAGGTGAGGAACCAGGAGAGTGAGGAATATCCCCGGCGTTATTGCTGCTTGGAAAATAATCGTTGAAAGTTTATTCTTGTTGCAAAGGATGCCTATAATTGCAACGTATGCCAGGCCACCGCCGAGGGAGTGAGTTCCAGCAGGTAGACGAGTTTACTAGGAGCATGGTGATTGGACTGAGAAGAGCAGGTTGGTCCTTACTGCAAATCGCAACTGACAAAACCTTGGAAGCATTCATTGTGGACCGGTTGCAGCGTAGGTGGTTGGAACAAGAAACCGTAGAATGTTTGCTGGGTGACGATGCAGTCAGAGTGATGTCAGCAGGTGTGGATCGAGGCATTCGGCGGGAGGTGGTGGTGGCCCTGAAAAGTACTTTATCAAAATTCTATGCTATGTGCAAGACCCCTGGTTGCTCCCATATTGAGCTGAACTATTCGACGTCGATTGGTTGCTATTGGCCTGCGGTAATGGCATCAGTTAAGAAGACTACCATTGACTCCATAGCTTAGACGCCAACGCTTGGAATGGTACAGAATCAGAGCAATGTGGAAGACGGAGTGGCACAGGATCGTCTTCTCAGATGAGTCACGCTTCTGTTTCTTAAGTGATAGTCACCGCGTATGAGTGTGGCGGCGACGTAGAGATAGATCCAATCCTGCAGCACTTGTGGAATGCTCCAATTCACGAAAACACGGCATCATGCTTTGTGGCGCCATTGCGTACGATTCCAGGTCACTTCTAGTTCCTATTCACGGCACTACCACAGTCCAACATTACATGGAGGGTATTCTGCGGACGGTGATACTCCCCTACCTTCAGGGGTTGCCCAATACTTTTTTATCAGCAGGATAACACCCGACCACACATTACTCTCGTCAGTCAACATGTCCTGCAAGTTGTAAAGGTTCTGCTCTAGTCAATGTGTTTGCCAGATGTCTCACCAATCGAAAATGTTTGGGATACGGTTGGACGCCATTTGCCGACCCTGCTACTGTGCTTCCTTCAGAAAACGCACTCTAACAAATGGTTGACTGGGAATGGAAAGTCATTCCTCACGATACCATCCATACTCTCATTGACTCTGTGCGTAGACGTGTTGCTTCGTGTATCGCCATCCTCGGTGGTCATACAACCTACTGACCCTACCCTTTTCTGCTCTGTATTATGCATACAATTTCGAAATACAAATCTCATTGTTCATAGCTATCTCTCTCATTTTTCTAAATTTCGTTAATTTCTGGATATTTTTTCTTGGTATTCCATTTTCAGAGTCAAGGCAGTATATATATATATATATATATATATATATATATATATATATATATATATATATATATATATATATATATATATATATATATATATATTATTTAAAAATGCACTCGATAGTAATCTGCACAAAAAATTTTATTTTGTGATTTTACAGTCCTTACCTGCTTGTTTGACCATTTTTCTTTGTAATCTACAAGCGGATTGACTAGCCGATAAAGCGAGGAGACAGCAGAAGGTCAAGATCAAAAACAGCCTCATACTTGAGTTCTGTGAAGTAAATTTAAACTCAACATGTATAAGCAACTAGATATTATGTACAAATGCATGTAAATATGTGTTACATATTATTATTGATTAAATTTAAATTTTATTAATAACAAAAATAATTATTTAACAATATGAATTCCTATAGAAATTTTTAATAAAATAAATGAGAAAATCGAACTATAGAAAAGTATAAATCAGAAAAGATTTTTTTATTTTTATATTTGACAAATTTTTATTAAGAACAAAATTAATCATTTAGAATGCAAAGGAAATAAAAAGTAATAAAAAATGGTATTTGTATATACATATATAGAAAAATAAATGAAAAACAGGAATAAGTACGAGAAAATAAAACATTTATACGATGATTTTAGTTGTGCTTGGATGTTATTAATTTTGATAAAATTAAAATTAAAAAGTTATCATACAAAGTGATACGTAAAAAAGGATATGAGGTTTTAAATATAAAGTACAGATCTACATCCCTACGCTTTTAAGAATTATGAAATCTAATACATATATTTTATAATTGGACTAAAATAAATTTAATTCTTATCTGCAGCATTAGAATAATGTCAAATATTAAAGTCTTTAAAAAAATACTTAAATAGAAAGTTTAAGTGCATAGCATAACCACTTAGACCTCTAAGCAAAATTACCGGTATAAACTTAATCTTAGATATTTGCTTTTTGTAGAGTAACTGTTATTTCTTTTACTGTGTAATTAAAATAAATTTGATTTAAATAAACTTAAATAAATTTGTAATCTTACAGTTGAAATATCAATATAGATAGAAATATGGTTAGAAATAGATTCTAATTATTGAAAGTTTAAATAGGAAAATTTTTATACTTACTAAGATAGGTTTCTTAATACAATAGATTTAAGAAAGAACAACTGTAAAAATTAACTCCGACTAAACGTATATATAGAGGTAAATATTTTACAACTTTGATTTTATTTTATTTTAAAGGCTAATAAAAGAATGAATTGTATTTTTAGTAGGCTATAAATGTATATTCAACCTATGTTCCTATCACAGCTATTTGTATTGTTTTATTCGAAGACAAGTCTGTGCTCATAAAATATCCACAAACCTTTCTTTATTCATCGTTTATATTCATTGAAATATTGAATTGTATTGCACATTGATTGAAAAACTCCATTTATTTTGTAACGAAGACATTATTTTAACCCCATTAAATAATGTGGAAACAGAAGTACGAAATGATTGAGATTACACAGCTTAACTTAGCTATATTTAAGTCATGTTTCAGTATCGTATAAAATTCGAATTATTTATGTATTTTAAGTGTAATTAATTCCTTTAACTGTAAAATAACTACACAGTAAAAGAAAAAAAACAGTCACTCTACGAAAAGCAAATATCTAAGATTAAGATTTTACCGGTAATTTTGCTTAGACGTCTAAATGGCTATGCTATGCATTTATAACTACTTTCTACTTTAGTATTTTTTCAAATTCTTTAAGATTTGACTTTATTCTAATGCAGCAGATAAGAGTTTTTTTTAAAAAAATAATTAATAGGATTTAACCAGATATATTAATTAGAAACTACAATCAGAGACAAAAAAAGTCACTAATTGTAGTTGCGATACAATCCTCATTTTATTTTAAGAATATTTGGTAAAAGTTTTAAAATATTTGGGAAATAAAACAAAATTGGTTTAGAATATTTGGTAAAATTATTATTATAATATTAGTTAAAGATTTTATTTCCTCAACAATATGTTTAATTTAAATGAAATTTTTCCGATTCTTCACAAATACACTACTGGCCATTAAAATTGCTACACCAGGAAAGCGGCACATCACACACGTGAAATTTGCATGACAGGTAGAACTTGCTGTGATATGCAAATGATTAGATTTTCAGCGCATTCATACAAAGCAGGCGACAGTAGCGACATCTACAATGTGTATAAAACCAGAGATTTGACAGCAGTTTTCTCATACGTAATTTCCGTTTCAGAGTTGTTTTCGGCAAAGAAAGTTGTAATGCCTCGTGTAAGAAGAAGAAATGCCTATCAGCATGTGTCTGACTTTGATCGAGGAAGGATTATAGCCTACCAGGATTGCGGTTTATCGTACCGCAATATTGTTGCTCGCGTTGGTCGAGACTCCATGACTGTTAGCAGAATATGGAATCGATGGGTTCAGGACAATCATACGGAACGTCATGCAGGATCTCAGCGACCCCCATCACTAACAGCAGAGAAGACAGACATCTTATCCGCATGGTCACAAGGGATCGTACAGCCACGTCACGAACCCTGAGTCGAGAAATGGAGTCATTTGCAAGGCAACAAGTTTCTGCTCGAACAGTTCGACGACGTTTGCAGCAGCATGGATTGTCTGCTCGGCGACCATGGCTTCGGCTACCAATGACGCTGCGTCACAGACAGGAGCGCCTTCAATGGTGTGATCAGCGACGAACCTGAACGCGGGAATGGCATCACGTCATCTTTACAGATGAATCTTGTTTCTGTATACAAAACCATGATGGCCGCATCCGTGTTTGGAGGCATCGTGGAGAACGCGCATTGCCAGCTTGCATTGGACTTCACCATACTGGCCCATCTGCTGGAGTGATGGTATGGGGTGCCATTGGATACACGTATCGATCATCTCTTGTTCGCATTACCGGCACTTTGAACAGCAACCGTTACATTTCCGATGTGTTAAGGCCCGTGGCTCTGCCCTATCTTCGAGGCCTCCCTAATGCTTTGTTTCAACAGGATAATGCACGACCGCATGTTGCCCGTACTGCTCTGAACTTCCTTGATACAGAACAGGTTCGACTGTTACCCTGGCCAGCAGGTTCTCCTGATCTGTCACCAATTGAGAACGTGTAGTCAATGGTTGCCGAGCGATTGGCACGGCATCACTCACCATCCACTACTGTCGATGAACTGTGGCATAGTGTTGAATCTGCATGGACTGAGATCCCCGTACATGCCATACAATCTCTGTTTGACTCCATGCCTAGGCGGATAAATGCTGTTATTGCAGCCAGAGGTGGCTGCTCTGGGTACTGATTTCTCAAAATCTATATATCCTAATTTCCAGTAAATCTAATCAATTGTTCTTTCCTCTATAATGTATATGTCCAATAAATATCGTTCTGTTATTTGCATTCCTTCTTGGTGTAGCAATTTTAATGGCCAGTAGTGTACATATAGTCTATTACAATAAAATGCATTTGAGGAGAATTAAACCCGAACTATGAAGTATGGTCTGGTACGTTATGAAAAAGATTAAAGTTTTGCACTCAAAACTAAAGGGGATTTATATAATGTACTCTTACATTATTCAACAAGTTGCATTTTAGAAAGTGGATTTCGCATGTAATTATAAGTGGGTTATCATTTTTGATGCACGGAATTTTATTAAAGATTTAAAACTTTCTTGATAGATCAATCAATCAATTAATAATAATTTTACGTTTGAAAGACACATCACATAGGTTTTCGAGAAATGAAAGTTGAACAATCATAACAATTAATATACTGTTAAAAAGTAATATGGTATTTTAAATTTTCATAACAGAGGATGCATTGTCAGTCGCCAATATGTTTTTAGTGTATACAGTGTCTCAAATCAGGATTTGGGACTAAGAAATACCCCGAAGCAGCGGCAGTTTAAGATTAAGCAAATATGGTATCATCTAAATCTATTTTAACATTGTCACTATTAATTATTTGATTTCCACTCAGTAACATCAAGACATACGATTATTCAAAGATGATTTGCGAAATTTGGATTCTGCTCACAAAGAACTATTAAGCAAATAAGGCTTATAAGCCCTCAGCATATTTAAGTGTCATCTAAATTGATGTCGATCTCAAAAAGACTAAACGGCAGGCATGATGTCTTCAGTAGTAATCTTTGCTCTTATATCAATGCTGTCTACAGTGGCATGCATACAAGTTTCGTTGCATACAAGTCAGAGTTCACACTATTGATGTGGGAGCTTATACAATGTATTAAAGAATAGCGTTATGTTTAGCGTTGCAAGCAATACGTTTAGCATTCAAAGACAATTTTCTATCTTTCTCCAAATTCGTGGTGATTCTATATCGATAATCATCTTGGATTTGTCCACCACTTAATCTGAATTGAACTAAGAGAAAAACTTGAAGTATTTTCAAATTTCCTCAATCACTTCATATATTTACTTTAGGTTTCTATAGAGATCCAGTGGCTCAGTAGCTTCACGCCGCTTCCCGTAAGCTCAGCAAAGTGAAGCATCATTTGCCGCGGGCAGTGATTGGGACGGTAACCACGGTGTATTCTCCTTCACTGGATTGCTGGAACTCCGTGGGTTGGGGACGTGTCCACGGTAATCTGTGACGTCCAAAGTCCTTCCGCTGGAGTGGCGTGGATGTGGAGAGGAGGGTGCCAGCTCAGGTATGGCCTCGTCACCTGACCGTGGTTCTAAATTACGAGGCACCTTAAAAAAGAGCAAAGTCGTACTTTCATCTTCGTGGTGCTCTGATTCAATGAAAGACGCTCTATATTGACTTAATTCGCACTGCCAAATGCATAGCGAGCTTGGCTTGTCCAAGTGTCATAAGCAACAACAACATAGGCTGTATAACCAGTCCCAGATTACCCAGGTTATCAGAAGCAATAGGCTGAGATGGCTTTGCTATGTCTGGAGAAGCCAGGAAATCAACCCCACTAGAATATCAACGCTTAAAAACCCCGAAGGATTACGTGCCCGAGGAAGATCGTCAACAAAATGGCTCGTTGACACTGAAAAATGACCTCAAGATATTGAAACTTAAGAGCTGGTGGACAGACTGGGCTGGAAAATTACGAAGCACCTTAAAAAAAGAGCAAAGTCGTACTTTCACCTTCGTGGTGCTCTGATCCAAACGAAAGACGCTCCCTTTGACTTAATTCGCACAGCCACAGGCATAGCGAGCTTGGCTTGTCCAAGTGTCATAAGCAACAACAACAGGTTTCTATACATTTTTTGGTGTTTCAATTCAATATTGTAGCATCGTGCACATAATTGAATTGAAACACCAAAAACTACTTACTTTTGCTGTCCTACTTCCTCGAAAATCGGTCCTGGTGTTTCCGGTGGTTAGAAAACGAGGGAGGGTATACACATTCGTCCATAGAGCTTCCAAGAACACAGGTGGCAAGCAGAAAGAAGGAAGGAACTGACGCATAGTGAGCGAGTTAGTGTGCCTGTTTCGTTTGAGATATTTTATTATGTGTATTATCTTTTTTTGTAAAACAGTGAATACAAAATAATTAATTTGTAAAAAATTTGTGGTAATGTATAAAAGAAGATATTATGCAGCAAAAACTTCTGAAGTTGTTCCCATAAAAATATAGTCAGCTTTAATTACAGTCTTATTTTTCATTGCATGTGGTGGTAAGTCTTTCTGTGTTTTATTCATTACCTCAGGATATTGCTATTATCCTTGGTGTGGATCATCGAAATGCCACGGACATTCCAAAGTCATTAATTAAAAGAATGCTTATTTTGTGAAAATTATTATAAATCTGCACTGAGATAAATATTATCCATAAAATTAATTTAGATAGAAATAATTTATGCTTAGAGTTAATTTTTTCTAATAAATGGCTTTGAACAGCATTTGTCTAGCCGTATATAATAGTTAAATAAATTAATTAATACAAAATTTGCATTGTTAATATAATCAACATATCCATAGAAGATTAAATGAATTAATAGTTTATTAAATTCTACAACTCATAAATATTCCCTAGTTAAATATCAGCTCTTGTTATCTATAGTATTTGAAAATCAGCTAATTCTGTAAGCTAATTTTGTTTGTTATATGCCAAAATATATATCAAATGACGAATTATCATTTTTTTTCTGCAAATTATATTACTTATATAATACCTTAAGAAACTGAAGATCTTAGCTGCTGTGTTGTTGTTGGCTTATCCTCTTTAAAGAGATGACATTTGTCATATCAACTCCATTAAATTTTTGACAGTTAGAAAGTCAATGACTAGCAGGGAATCTGAGGATAAATCCTCCCGGGAAAGTCCAACGCAATCCAGAATATGTTTCGGTGAGGTTGGATGGTCACAGCATTTTTTACAAGTGGGATAATATTTTGTGCCACGTTCAAACGATAAACATTTTTGATATTCATTTGAGAATCTGGCCAATGCAGTTTGATATTTTCGGTCACATTTTATTTCCAGAAGAGTTCCAGAAGCTGTTCCAGAATATCATTGGTGTGTGGATGGAATTTGCCAGATTGAATGAAGTCTAGATTTTTCATTAGAGTAAAGTTCCTGATATGTAAGTGATGAACCAGTGGGCGTATCCTCCTCACTGCCCTCTTTGGCCAGTCTATCTGCGGTCTCATTGACACTAATATTTACATGGAATGGAATCCATTGGAGATGTAAATCATGGTCTTGGGAGATCATTTTCAATTTGAGCAGAGCAGATCAACTTGTTTCATCGTTTATAGAGGACCAGACTGAGTTGTTGCAGTGCACTGCGGTTGTCCGACAAAATCCATAGTTCTCCAAAATCACAGTTGCTGGAAATGATAGTTCATATTATAGATATAGACAAATTTATATTTTAAAAGAGTAAGATATCTTAAGTTAGGAATTCTATAAAATGTCAAAAACGAGAACTCAAAGCATAAACACTTGATATTTCATAGATGGATTACCAGTATTTAGTGGTAGAGACTAATAAGAATGAAAAGTCACATTTAGCGATTGAAACAATAAGATATACACGTTGCGTTTCTGTCTAGTTATACTTTTCTTTTGAAATGATTGCTTGAGAGGTTCCGTATTTTCTTCTTTGGAACAAATAAATATGGGGAACTATTTGTGAAAATTTTTCTAAATCATTACACTGAAAGATTGTTTAATTTTAAATCACGCAATTTACAGTTGCAGTTATGTAGAAAAGTATAAGAAAGTGTTTTAATTTTCTCTTCTACAAATACTTTCAAATTGTCTTTGGTAAATTTATTTTTAAATTTAGGAACTAGTTATTTAGAGATACATTTACCTTTCTTGATAATTATTAAATTAATTTATTGATGTTTCTGGCAATATTTCGTTAAAAAATTGTAAAATTTAAAATAATTTAGTCTTTATTTTAAAATATCAATAATAGATTTCAAAAGCAATCTTAAAGTGCATAGATTATATGAATATATTTTAGGCAACTTTAATTTCTTTTTATTTTAAATATTTATTCATGAAAATATACTTTCAGGAAACAGAAAAATATTTAAATTTTGCTTTTATCATTTTCGAAAAAAAAAAAATCTTTGTTCATGAAATATCCATGAGTTATTTAACTTATGTTTTAGTACGGGAAATATTGATCAAGTACCATTTATTTCTGAAAGTAAGCATAATTTTAAAAGTAGTAAAATGATACAAATAACAGTGTTGATCGATAAAGATTGAAAAATTATTTGATTTTATTGAAAATGTACTCCAGTCTGACGCCAAAGCTGAGTAGTGAATTTTATATAAAGATCATTCATTTTCTTAATGTCAAATAACTACAAAACTGCCGACCGATGGCTGAGTGGTTTGCGCTCCTGACTCCTGAGCTGTGGGTCCTGGGTTCGAACCCCGGTTCGTGCATGGATGTTACTTTCTTCCTCTGTTCTCTCTGTGTTTCTCTATCTTTTCTTCCGGAATGATGTATGAATGTGGCCCGCCCAATAAACGGGTCTGTGGTGGTAAGGCGCGGGTAACGCTTCTCGCCTCCGTAACTTGGTTCCCAGTTGCTCGCTGGGTAACTACAAATGAGTAGCAGTTTCTGGTCCTGTTGTGGCATAGGGTTCAACCCTCAAGTGCCCGCCATTGGAAAAAAATAACTACAAAACTGAAGAAAGTTGTAGGTGTTTTCAAGAAAATAATTATTAAGGTTTGGATTTATATTGATAATTTTGTTAAATCTACTATACATATGCTTTTTTTCTTCAGAAATGTAATTCTATATATTCATAACTTGAGCTATTTTATGAAAAATATGTGAAAGATGCACTATGTATTTTTTAATAGATGGAGCAAATTTGAAATTTTGTATGAAATGAAATTCAAAATACATCCATTTTAAATATTTGTAACTGGGATTTACGCAACTTAAATGAATTTTACTTTTAAACTTATAAAGCAAAAAAATGATGGTTAGGGAAGGGAAACCTTATAAGCAATAAAATGTAACCCCCCTAATCATATATTTTTCATTCATAAATTATAAAGTATTTTTAACGACTAAATGATGTCTGTTATATTTTTATATCGTTTCTGAAATATTAAAATATAATTATATTTGTTTTCAAGACCAGAAATATTAAAGTTTGTCAATATTATTCTTATTTTGCTTAGTTATTTTATTATTTCAATTAATAAACAAATAAAAATTGTTAGGAAAGAATTTACAATGATTTCACATTTATGGTTTTTTCCTAGATAAATTTGTTGAGATAATTTTGAATGTAAAAGGAAAGAATTAATAATTATTTCTTCAGACGATAAATTTCAAATTTATGCACAAGTTCTTTCTTTCCATGAAAGCATTTATTTTCTCTTTTATTGTTTATAGATTTCTCCTCATTGTTTACCAAATAATAAACCTTATAAAATAGTAGTCTTTTGCGACTTTATCAAATTCCTTGAAACTATTGAGAAAATTTTCTAATGAATTTAGTTTGGTAATTCATTTTAATGTTAAATTATAGTCACCATGATCAAATTTATTATACAAACATTAACCTGATTTTAGTAATTATGATGAATTGAAATTTTAATATAGGACTTTTAAAAATATTTTTTCTCTGATAAAACATAATACATAAATATTTCGCTTTGATAATGATTGATACAATTTAAATATTATAATGCCGTGGTAGCCTATTGGTTAGGGCATCGACTTTCCGTCCGAGGGTCGGGTTCGATTCCCAATGCCGCCAAAGACCCGCCGAGTACATGCGATATCCGAGCTCCATATAAATCTGTGGAATCGAAAGTCCTGTGATCGGTCGTTGAGCAGTTACCGTGGCTGTAATGATCTGAGAAAATCTCCTCTCCCTCCAGATCATTGTCAATATTGAAGGAGTGGATCCTCTGGTGGTGCCATCTATCGGAAGAGTTTAGAACAAAGTCGTATTTTCACCTTCATGGTGCTCTCGTTAAGCGAAAGACATAACCTATACTAATTGGAATTCGCATAGCCAACAGCATAGTGATCTTGGTTTGTCCAAGTGTCATAAGTAACAAAACGCAATTTATATGCTTTGATATATATTGGTAAGTTCAAGCAAATTTTATGACCTTATAGTAGATGAAGAAACTGTTTGAATTTACTTTAAATGCATATTTTTTAGAAAACATTTTGAAAACATTTTGAAAATAATCAAGTATTTTCTACATTATTCAAAAGGATTTTGCAGAAGTATAAAAAACAATAGCATAAAGGAACAGAAAATCTCCTACCAATCTCTAACATAGAAGCACCTCAAAATTTTGAATCCATAACTATATTAATAATCTTTGTATCCTTCTTGAAAATAGGAAATAAACTTTAGCAAACAATTAAGGTAATTTAATGAAATTTTAATTTCTTTAATAACTAAGCTTCATTGATAACCTGAATTATGTTATTTGCATATATCTCTGATTGATAATTATCTTCAAGTATTTAAACTTAATAATAATAATTATCTTTATTTAGTATTTATTATATTTAAAACCAATTGTTAAAGAAATATAAAAGAGATTAGTTTATTAGGTTGGGGAATAAGTTCGTAGCGATTTTATCAAAGACTTTTGTTTAAACAAAAAACAATAATTATATCAATAAGTTAATCAACTATTTATTAACTTACTGAAATCAGCAGTATTAGTGTCGGTTTCAGTAAGTTGAAGCAATGTCCATTATCTCAAGTGAAGCAATAAAAGCTTGAAATGTGTCCAGGTACACTTCAAAATTGATGGTTTGAGTAAATAAAAGTTGTTTTTTCATTGTTTTCACTCATAATCACATAAAATGAATTTTCAAAAGTAAAAAAACAAAAAAATGTGTGGAAAGGAATGGACAATTTACTTAAATCATTTGAGAAGAATCAATATTCACCCAAGATTGAGTTCAAAAACGAATTTTCGCATTTAGAAAGGGAAAAAAAAACAATATCCGCATATTTATCACAGACATATTAAATAATGTCTTTGTTTAATATGCAGTTTAAAGTCTTGGACATGTACATATTGATGTGGGTACCTTAAAAACAAAAAGTACTCTTGTAAAATTATCGCTATAATATATATATATATATATATATATATATATATATATATATATATATATATATCCTTTATATCAAACAAACATATTAGATGTTCAATGTGGTGTGTGGTGACCGTTAAAGAACCACGTAACTAACTGAAATTCTCTTGCTACCCATAAAAGAGTCTCAACGGGTTTAAAAATTTTTAATACAGCCTTATACTTTCTGAATGTGGATTATAAATTTCTAATGTTTTCTGATCTTAGTAAAAATGGGTTCCAGAAAGTTGTGTAATAAGAGGCAACAATAGGACAACAATAGTCTGTTTCAGTACTTTAACACTTGTATCTCATACCACACGTTGAACTGTATCATTTAGCGCTGTTTCATTTCATTTCTGACCACTTCTATTACTAATTGCTTTTATTTTGCATCTCAAGGTATATTTACTAAGAACTTTTTTCTAACAAATAATGTTCGGCCAAACTCTTTAAAGTTGTGACAGGAGTACTCGTAGAACTATGAGACGTTTGTGTTTGACTAATAGCTTGACTCTCTTATAAGGACTAAATAAACCATTTAAAGGACTACAAGTTATTCTAAATTGGATACCTTAACTTTTTGCTGATTTAAACTTCCAATTTTACCGTTTGTGCTGAGGATATATTAGAAAATTAACAAATACTATAATGCATGTACATATACGTAGAATATATGCATTGTGAATTTGCATTAAAATTTATACAACAAATTTCAGAACCACCACATCATTTGCAAACCTTCCAATAAAATTTGCTCTATCGATTTTAAATTTTAATCATATTCATTATGTATTGAATTTTGTAAATTTACACATCCATGAATTTTTATATTTTTTGATGCATTAATTGTCTTATTAAGTTTGTTGCAAAATATATAGAAAACAAAAAACTAATTTATCAATATGTGCTGTCATGAAAGGTAACTAATTTTAAAAACAGAACCAAAAATAGAGTAGAGTAGTTTTTGAATTTTAGTATGTACTACAAGTAAAATTAAAATATTTCGAAATGTTATCGTAGAATATTTTAAAATTAAAATCAAAACTTACACATCTGATGTAGAAAATTATGAAGTCCTCATGGAGAACTTTAATGAAAAAGTGACGGAAGTGCTTATAGAAACTTCATACATTGAAATTTCATTGCTATAAACTTTAGTTTTGGTATGGTTAACTTTATATTCAATCATCCAAAAAGCTTATAAAAATTTTAAATATATACTAGCCGTATAAGCAATATAAAACGATGTGAAAAATTATTTTGTTTGAATTTTGAACAATTTCTAAAATACGGATTTATAACATATTCAATGTAAATATTTTTTCAAATTCTATAATTAGAGTCAATGATCATGACGAGTCATAACAAAAGGGCTTAAAATACTGCTTCAAGAGATCAAGAACCTCTAGAGGCACCAAAGGCTGACTTTGCCTGCATTTAATTTAGCTGTGCACCGTGGAATGGGCTTCATGCCCTACCAGGAGAATACACTCCCGACGTACTTTGCCCACTCCGCCCAGGAACACTCCCCCGCAACGATGAGGCAGCAATGCAGAATTTAGAGGGAGTTTTGTCCCCTGTGTCCAAAATGCAATGCGATTCAAGCTGCTCTTGCCCACATTTTAGTCTGCATCAGATTAAATAAAAGCCAGTTATTCTTGAGACCTGAAACTGTGCTCCATTGTTTAAAAGCATTGGGGTTCATGGACCTGGTTTGATGTTGCTGTCAACCATGATAAGCCACAACAACGTTTTTTAAAACTAAAATATTTCAGCAACTGTTGAATTAATTACAGTCAAAGAAAATTTTTACGTATTTACATTATAAAAAAATAATTCACACACTTACTGCTGAGAAGGAATTTATTTTCTAAATAGTGTACACAGATATTCTTACAAAATTTTTTAGATTTACATTACAATGCTTATACAAGTAAAAAAAATCCTTAAATTTTTAAAATATGCAAAAAATTATTATGTTTTTAAATATGATCAATTAATTAAAGTGGTTAAAAATAAGTCTTCCAAAATATCCTAATGGATACTGCAAACAATGTTAACATGTATTTTCTATTTTATTATAAGCTCAGTAGCCAAGCGAAGTTTCTAGTATGGTTGGTTGGAGCAGTCTGGTTTTCCCTTTTGGGATTTGGTGAGTTGGGTTCCATCGCTCTTTGCGCACCAGCAGAATCCCTGTCTGCACTGAATTTGAGCGTATTTGCCGTCTTTTGTACATCTTGGCAGGAAAGCAGACTTATCTCCTAAAATTATGAGAACAGGAAAATAAATAAGTGCTTGTGAAAAGATTTTTTTTTGGCTATGCAAACATTTTATATTTCAAATTTGAAATTAAATTTTGATAATTTTGATTTTAATACACAATTTAACTCTGGAGCTGCAAAATTTAGAAAAATTTTAAAGACTCAAAAATGTGTTCCATAGGTTTTTCATATTACATTTCATATTTTTTAGAGATATTCCTTCAATTATGAAATGATAAATGTTCTTAGTGTACCTATTGTATAATTTTACGTTATATAATACTCCAGAAAGCATATTTTATATAAAATAACAATTTAATGTGTCTAAGCAACAAAAGAAAATTTTAAAAGTGCTAAAGCCGTATATATATATCTATATCTCTCTCTCTCTCTCTCTATATATCTCTATATATATATATATATATATATATATATATATATATATATATATATATATATATATATATATATATATATATATATAATTTGATACTAATTTAAAATACAATTGCTGACTTGCAAAGACATAAATCATAGGATAAAATAGAATAATAGTATTTAAATTTTTGTCTATGTCAAAATTATCTATGTCAAAATGTATATTTTTAAATTATAATTTGAATTTTTTTTAAATTTATTTTCCCTCACACTTTACTTAGTTATCATTTTTATATCGTCTGTTTCATGATGAATCCATTGCATTAATGATTTTACAGACTGTGCACATTCTTTTTTAATGTGTCCAATGTTAAATTATGTGTTCATTGGTACAAGCTCTTTTGTACTAATAAAAGAAGTGCGAAAGCAACAGATGATATAATGTGATAATAAGTAAATATTGAATAACTATAAAGACACAAATCATTCTAAAAATGCTGTTAGATTGGTTGCTGCAGTTATAATGATAGACAATCTCTCTCTCATCATCCAAAATGTTTTTGGATTGATGCTATAAATAACGTATAGAAATCATACATGATATTTCTATGGTAACGATGAAGTTTTTTTTCTAGGATCATTTCAAAAATGCATTAATAGTATTTATAGAATCATAAGTGAATGACAAGAGTTCTTTAACGATACAGATGCAAAATTTCCCCAGTTATTCGTTCATCGACAAGTGCAAAATTTAACTTTTCTGAGGACCATGGTTGATAAGGGTTTACTGAACCAAATGCTCTCTTGCATATCGTTGTAAGCTGCACTGCACAAAACATACTGTTACCAGATTCATTCGAGTTGTTATTTTCTTCTAGCAATAAAGGTAACTATTTATTAATATTTTAAAATTGTTTTTATGAAATAATTTTAAGGAAATGAATCTTAGTTGTTTAGAATAGTAGTTAATATCTTTAAAAGAAGGAAAAAGAAAAATACAAGTTTCCAAAAAATTCAAAAATCTTAGATTATATATATTTTCAAGCTTAAAATTTGCATGATTATTTTCAATATTTTTTTTAACAAAAAATGTGCTTACATTTATGTTTTTCATTATAATCAATAGTTTTTAATATCATAGAAAAGATTTTGTTAAAAATATTATTAATTTATAGTATCGAGTTCGTTTTCTAAAATTTTATATCACACACACACACACACACACACACACACACACACACACACACACACACACACACACACACACACACACACACACACACACACACACACACACACACACACACACGCAAACAAACAAGATTTTAAAAACAAACTTATAATAATCTAACCAGAACTTTTAAAAAATACCAAGCAATATGAAGTACTTAAATAAAAGATTCATATTTACTTTCGTTTTTCAAATGTTTTCTATTCAAGAGATTCGAATACTTGAGGAAAATATTAATTTATTTAAATAAGTTTATACTAAGTTTGTTTGAAGCTTTTTATATTGTCAATAATTTTTCATAATAATTCACCAGTTAGAAAAAGTGATAACATTACTGTTTTCAGATATAGTTTATTTTTACCTGCTTGTTGAACCATTTTTCTTTGTATTCTGCATGCTGATTGTCCAGCTGCTATGACCAGAAGACAGCAAAAAGCCAAAATCAAAAACAGCCTCATGTTTGTAATCTATAAAGGAATTTCAAATTTGTAACACAGCAGCAATCAAACACACAAATGAAGGAAAAATGATAAAAATTCATAGTATCATTATTAATAAAGAAGATAATAGTATCATTATTTTATATAACTGACACTTACATAAAAAAAAACATCAACATGGTAAGCATAAAAATTATAATTAACATGCAGATAAAATATTTTTGGAGGTTGTTATTCACTGCTATGGAGTAAAATTTAGAAATATTGAAAATAAAATATACCATAACTATTTGGTTGGAGAATAAGTTCGTAGCGTTTTTACCAAAGACTTTTATTTAAACAAAAAACAATAATATCAATAAGTATAGTATCTAGCGACTGTTTGGCGATCAACAAACTGCGCTTGGCGTGGTTTGCATCTCTTTCGAGAGATGTTGCCGTATTTTAGATTAGTATCGACGGAGCGATGTCCGTGATATGTCGCTAAGTTCTGGTAGGAGCAAGAAGCTGCGAGTCAGATTTGTATTTTTTTTTTTTTGTTATTAAATGTGTGTTGGTATATAAATAAATGTTTTGTCCAGAAAATGGTGATCGTTAATTTTCTCGGCCATTCTGCACATCACAATGAGTTAATCAATTATATATTTGCCGTTGCTGTTTACAACCTCTTCTCACCTCTCGACCAATTTGTTGATGCCGTTCCGCCCAAAATCACCTGGTGTGGTGTCAAAGAAGTTGTTGAGCCGGTATTTAAGGACCTCTTTGTAATCAAAGGTAACGCCCTTCATATGGTTTGACGAGGAGCGGAAAAGATGGTAATCGATAGGTGCAAGGTCCAGAGAATACAGTGGATGCTGAAAAGACATCCCATTCGAGCTCTTGGAGTGTGTCTTTGATGACTTGTGCAACATGGGGTCTGGCGCTGTTGTGAAGGAGTATGGCTTGACCTCATTCGCGCGGTGTAGATGGGCAATGTAGAGCTCCTTGTTGACTGAGGCATTCTTTTCGAGCATTTCCCAGTGCACCAAGAGGTCCTTAAAAACTGGCTCAACAACTTCTTTGACACCAGACCAGGCGATGTTTGGCGGAACGGCATCAACAAATTAGTCGAGAGGTGGGAAGAGGTTATAAACAACAACGGCGAATATCCAATTAACTTATTGATTTGATTATTGTTTTTTGTTTAAATAAAAATCTTTGGTAAAACGCCCTACGAACTTATTCCCCAACCTAATATTATGTAAATAGTTACTCTGTAAACCAGAAACATCAGAAAAAATATACATGTACTGTTAAAACATAAAATAAACTGGTTTGATACATACGAATGAATTACTTTATGTTTTTAAAATACTGCGGATTGCTTACAACATTTTGATTCTAATTTTCACAAAAAGTGTTAACATTTTTTTTAACATTTGGACAAGCCAAGCTCGCTATGCTTTAGCTATGCAAATTAAGTCAATTGGGAGCGTCTTTTCGTTTTAATCAGAGCACCATGAAGGTGAAAGTACGACCATAGGATCCCGTTTATAGGTTAGGCAACTATTCACACCTCATTCATACAAGGAATGGACATAGGTAGGATAGATAGAGAGAGAAAGTACATCCATGCCGGAACCGAGATTCGAACCCAGGACCTCCTTATCCGCAGTCAGGCACGCTTATCACTAGACAAGTTGGGAGACGTGTAAATATGTAAACTAGTCTTTATATATTATTATATATAAAACTGTAAGTGTAAAAAAGATTCATTTACAATTATTTATGTTATTGGGAAAAATTCTTAAACGCAGAATAATGCTCACGACATTTTCATTATAAATATTTTAACTGTTCTTATTGTCTTTGCCAATATATTTAAGGGATTTCAGAAAGATACAGAACTCTAAGATTTCCAATAAGAAAACTTTTTTATGTAAAAATTATTATGTTTCTAAATTTGTCCTGTTTATCAAAAACATGCTGTTGAATTTTTTATTCACATTTAAATTTCGCAACAGTTGTAAAACCAGTTGATGTAGGCAAGAGAAATTGTGTCACAAAAAGAAAACAATTTTCTACGTTTTTAAAAACAGCAATAATTATCAGATTTTTGGTTCTTTTGAGCTAAAATTTCAAACTGACTTGAAATCCTTATATTAAAATATAATCATGTGTGTATTTTCATGTGATTTATATTAACCACAATAGAACTTAATTTGAATAACATATAAACATTTTACTTTTTCTTGTGTTTAATAACCCGACAAATTATTCTTAAAATATCCTATTCTTCCATAAATAATATAACCTTTTAATTCCATTCTAAAATTCCGAACCAAATATATGAGCATACATGTATTTTTTATGTATTCATTACAGGATTATTTTTAAGCATTTTTAATTTAAATCAGTAAAAGCTTTATATATATATATATATATATATATATATATATATATATATATATATATATATATATATATATATATATATATATATATATATATATATATATATATATATATATATATATATATATATATATATATATATATATATATATATATATATATATATATATTTATTAATTCATTGTCGTGTGCCAGCTAGGCTGGCAATATGGGGTGTGCTGCTCCACTTTTCCAACTGAACCCTAATTTGGTGTGGAGTCCGACTTCCTCAGTACACACATGCTATAGGTACCCCTTTATAGGGTAGGCAACCATTCACACCTCATTCATACTAGAAAAGGACAAATACAGGATCCAAATACAGAGAACGTACATCCATGCCCGAACCGGGATTCGAACCCAGGACCTCCTTATCCTTAGTCAGGCACGCTGATCACTAGACAAGTTGGTTGACATATATATACGTCGAAAATAGCGAAAATTTAATGAAATTTTGATTTTAATTTAGAAATATATATCACAAGTAAAAATGATTTTTAACTATATAATTAAAATTTTTACGAAAAACGTATACTTACTGAAATGTTTATTTGGTAAAGAGCAATAAGAACTGAAAACTCTGTAAGAATTCATCCCGTCATAACATATATATACCAAAATGTTGCACAACATTAATTTTTATTGATTTTTTTAAAGACTAATAAAGAATAATATTGTGTTTTCAGGAGGCTGTATATAAATACATATTTATCAGTGATAACGGATTTTGATCTTAAATTTTGTAATATATCCTTGTTAGCAAATACTTGATCATAAAATATCCACAAAGTTTTATATTTCTTTTATATTTTATGATACATTGACATGAATTGCCTATTCTATCTATTGCCTATTACTATTGAAAATCTCACTGGCTTCTCGCAAAAGCAGATAAATTGAAGCTTCCAAAAGTTTGAATCAGAGCACATACTCGTCCTGTTGCTGTTACTTATGACATTTGGACAAGCCAAGCTCGCTATGCCTGGGCTATGCGAATTTAAGTTAATAGGGAGCGTCTTTCGTTTTAATCAGAGCACCACGAAGGTGAAAGTACGTCTTTGCTTTTCTTAAATTCTGCGATAGATGGCACCACTAGAGAATCCACTTGACATTGATCTTAAGAGGGAGGAAACTTTCTCCAGGCCATTGTACCCATGTTAACTGCTCCATGACTGACCGCAGGACTTTCGATTCCACAGATTTAACGAGCACGTATATCGCATGTACTCGGTGGGTCTTTGGCGGCATTGGGAATCAAACCCCACCCTTCCGGATGGAAGACCGATACCCTAACCACTAGGCTACCACGGCCCATTACTGTCCTAAACACAGTACATAAGATATTTTCAAACATCATGGCAGAACGACTTGTCATCGACATTAAGACTGTAATTGGGGAATACCAGTGCGGATTTCAAAAAGGCAGATCAACCATAGATCAAATACACTGTATTAGACAAATACTTGGGAAGATCAGAGAGTATAACATTGATACGTATCATCTTTTCATTGACTTTAGAACAGCATACGATAGTATGAATAGAGAAAAATTGTATCGTACTATGTTGGAGTTAAGAATCCTCAATAAATTGGATAATTTCATAAAAATAACGCTCAACAGAGTAAAATGTAGAGTAAACTTGGGCTCGCAGATATCAGATGCCTTCTATACTGAAAAGAGACTGAAACAAAGAGACTCTCTCTCTCATGTTATTTGCTTAACATAGCCCTAGGGAAGGCAATTAGAGACTCTGGTATACAAACTAGCAAGACAATTTTTTGTTAAATCTATACAACTGCTAACCTTTGCAGTCGATATTAATATCGTGAGAAGAACTAAAGTAGCTACAGTGGAAGCCTTCTGTGCACTTGAGACAGCGGCAAAACTCATAGGATTAATAGTGAAGGAAGGAAAAACCAAAGTCATGGCGGTAACAAACAGAATCTCGAATCTACAACCACTGAAAATTAATGAATGCGCGTTTGAACAAGTAACTCAATTTAAATACTTAGGCACTATCGTTAACATAAATATTGACAAAAAAATTTAAATTAAAGAGAGAATCAACATGACTAATAAATGTTATCATGGCTTACGAAACCAATTTAAATCTAAATATATAAGCAGCAAGACGAAAGTACAATTATAAGAAGCTCTAATAAAACCAATAGATCTATATAGCTGCGAATGCTGGACAATTAAAAAAGAAGAAGAGAAGCTAAAGATTTTTCAGAGAACGACTTTGAGAAAAATTTTTGGAGCAATTAGAGAAAATGGAATATGGATAATCTGCTATAGCCACGAACTCTAAGTGAAATACAGAGAGCCCAACATAGTCAAAGTTATCAAGGCCTCCCAAATAAGGTGGTTAGGGCATATCTATCGATATGACGATGAAAACCCTGTTAGAAAAGTAACTTTCCAAACACCCGAGGAAAAGAGGAGAGGAAGACCAAGATCCAGGTGGATAGATAGAGTGGAGAGAAGGTTTATTGAACTTGGGAATAAACGGCAGAAGGAACTTGGCGTCTAGTACATCTGGATGGTAGATGCTGACAGAGACAGTTTTGGCCATTAACCGGCTGTAGAGCTTATGAAGAAGAAAATACTTGGAAATTATTGTAAAAATATGATTAATTTATTAAATGCGCTTTTTGAGAACAATATTTAAGTTAAATTGATACAAGAAATTCTTAAATAAAACTACTTTAAAGTGACAGCTCCAGTGGCTCAGTAGCTTCACGCCGCTTCCCGTAAGCTCAGCAAAGTGAAGCATCATTTGCCGCGGGCAGTGGTTGGGAGGGTGACCACGGTGTACTCTCCTTCACTGGGTTGCTGGAGCTCCGTGGGTTGGGGACGAGTCCACGTTAATATGTGACGTCCAAAAGTCCTTCCGCTGGAGTGGCGTGGATCTGGAGAGGAAGGTGCTAGCTCAGGTGTAGCCTCGTCACCTGACCGTGGTTCAAAATGACGAGGCACCTTAAAAAGAGCAAAGTCGTACTTTCACCTTCGTGGTGCTCTGAGCCAAACGAAAGACGCTCTCCATTGACTTAATTCGCACAGCAAAAGGCATAGCGAGCTTGTCTTGTCCAAGTGTCATAAGCAACAAAAACACTTTAAAGTGAGTTTTAAGTGTAATGTTGCTCTAAGATCATATTTTCTACATTATGTGTGTGTGTTTAATTCAAATACTGTTTACTGCTTAAAATACATTCCAAACATTTATAAACGTAAAAGGCTTTTAGATAGTAGTCAAGCCAAATTAATTTTTCGAGTCTTGAATGCTGAACAGTATGTTACTTTTTTATTTATTTCAATGTGTATTCTTATTTATAAAAATGATTTTTATTAAAAAAACACAAGTTTAGAATGAAATGCTATTTTTACATATTGTAAACTATAATGCATGATTAAAAAAGATCCAATCTTCTTATTATTATCTACTAATTATCTTTAAAATAAAGATTATCTTCTTATTATCTACTAAACCATTTCTGAAATTCATCATAAAATTATTGGTATTTACACTTCTCTGTTAACACTTTTTACACCTCTATTTTAACTCATTGTTAAATGGTACCTCTTTTTAAAATGGTATCTCAGGTGATTCTTCAATGACGATAATATTAGAAGGTTTGAACATTATATTTTCTACAAATGCAGGTGGATGTTAAATTGTTGGGAAAAAATACTTTTATCTATATGAAATTTTTTATTATATATTATGATTCGTTTTTTACGAAATAATGATGTTTAACAGAAAATTAAAGTCTTTTGTTATAATTTGACAAATGTGATAAATTAGGTGTGGAAAATAGGCTTTTGTCTTATTTATACATTATTGAAAGTGAGAGCTTTAAAATACTATTGTAAAAGATAACAAATGTTTTGTTAAATTTTAGTTGCAGTGCTGTTAAATTAAAAAATAACATCTAAATCATTAAATAAAATTAAAAAAATAATAATAAATTTTCAAAACTGAGATATATGAACTTTGATTAAATGTGAAAGAAGAATAAGGATGCGAAATTAATCAGTATCAAATGATGTCTTAGATTTATGACTCAAAAGCATTTGATGAATAATTATTCATTTGTATTTTATTGTAATATTTTTACTCTTCAAAGAGACTGTGCAGCATGTTTCACATCAAAGTTGTGATAAAAGACATTCCCAACTTATAATTTAATTCTCTGTTGTAAATTAAGAATATTTCAAATTGAAATTATAAATACTATATGTGTATAACTATCATTAATCTTATAAAAATTTTTATAGAACTATATGAAAAAGAGTGTCATAGATAAATGATTACTTTCAAGATATAATTTTAAAATGTTTTTTAAGAAGTGAATATATTTTCTTAAAAGTTCTCTTTAAAGAGCAACCGTCGCAATAATCTAATAATAACATCAAATAATTAATGCAATAATAAAAGTGGGGTATTAAATCTTCAAATATTGGAATGTGGATTAATAATTTTGAAATAATAAGGAAAAATTCATCACAGAAGGTCTCTATTTTAAATTTTAACAACTGTTTCTCAAGAATGCAAATCTGAAATGAAAAATATTAATTAGTAAATGTTAAGTAAATATTTATGAATAAAAAATATAAATTTCTGTTTTATTAAGTATATAGAAAAATAGAAAATAAGCCTATCATCCTTGATAACAAAATTTCCAGATTGTCTAAGGAAAAGTAAAATCACACTTTCAATTTTTCTTTCTCTTAACTTAGTTGACTTTTAATAATAATTTCAGTTTATTCTCTCTCAAATGTATATTTTTTTCTTACTTAGTTGCCTGGGAAAGTCTTGAAATGCGAAACTTAATTATCAACGAAATGGAAATGAAAATTTTTACTTTTAGATTTTCCTTATTCCCCATTTCTTCTTCTTAGAGTTGGGTTTGTGTGTCATTGGACACCTTTGCTTTTATCAGCATTTTGTACTGTTAACTCCAAACCCAATGTTTCCTAGTTCCAGTTGCTCGGGTCACCCACTTTATTAATAAAGTCCTATAACCCTTTAATGGAGTCTAAGTGTAACTCTCTAGTATGTGTAGTGGCTCAGTAGCTTTTAAAGAAGTTAATCTAGGGAGGGCAAGGGCCTCGCATTCGTAAATGAAATGCTTGGCCGTTTCCTCTTGCGTATGACATTTCCTGCAGATAGGGTCTTGCTGAAACAGTCCCATTTTATGGAGGTGTTTTCTGAAATAGTAGTGCCCAGTTATGAAGCTTACGATTAAACGTATCTTCTGCCTAGAGCATCCTAGAATTTCAGAGGCAATCCTCGCTGATGATCCACAAATGATTCTGGTCAGAGAGTCAGTCATGCTAGCGATAGCTTCCTGACTTTCACCAGAAGAATATGGTTTGGAGGTCACTTCCACCTCCTGTGAAGAATTCATTGCTGCCCCTTCACTAGATTGCCTCTGAGTTCCCTTGTCTTACTCAGCAAGGTCTTCTCCAGAGGCTTCACCTGCAAATGCAGAAAGGTTTGTTATTTCTTGTGTCTTTTCAGCCACAAAATAACAATTAATAAGCTCAGGTAATATAACAGTCCACCCAGCATTCCCTGAGTTACTGGGCAAGGCAAAAAAGCTCTAGAAGTTCGCCAGGCAACTAGAGGCTCCGTTAAGACACCATTACCGCGGTGCCAAATAGCCCTAGGCACGGGTCGCATAACACCAGGGTTTACGGGAGCTGGTTCGCGGCCTCTGATTCTATATTCAAGGCTATCCTATCATTCTTACAGGACGCTCGGCGATCCACCACCTGCCGACGTGCCTGGTAGCTGCTCAGGCCCCAGGTATTCCCCATTCAAATAGTTCATAAATATTTTTCCTCAATGATGACTCTAGTTCAATTCTGAAAAATGAATATTCCAAAGCAATTTATTCTATTATTCTAAAATAATAATTTCAAACATTGTTCTTCGTGTTTACTTTTATTTGGTTTTTCAGTAAATAATTGCTATACCCAGGTTACCCAAAAATATCAGTCAGTAATATGGTAATACATTTATTACAATTACTCTTATTCCCAGAGCTCCAGTGGCTCAGTAGCTTCACGCCGTTTCCCGTAAGCTCCGAAAAGTGAAGCATCATTTGCCGCGGGCAGTGGTTGGGAGGGTGACCACGGTGTACTCTCCTTCACTGGGTTGCTGGAACTCCGTGGGTTGGGGACGTGTCCACGTTAATATGTGACTCCAAAGTCCTTCCCCTGATATGTCGTGGATGTGGAGAGGAGAGTGCCAGCTCAGGTGTGGCCTCGTCACCTGACCGTGGTTCAAAATGACGAGGCACCTTAAATATAGCAAAGTCGTACTTTCACCTTCGTGGTGCTGTGATCCAAACGAAAGACGCTCTCTATTGACTTAATTCGCACAGCCAAAGGCATATCGAGCTTGGCCTGTCCAAGTGCCATAAGTAACAACATACTCTTATTTCCGCATTTTCTTTGCGCAATAAATAGATTATTGACATTGTTATCTCCAACTGAATCGAAACTTTCATGAGTGTGGATAATCTTAACTTAAAATTTGTAATACATCCACTGATCACTATGATATGGAAAATATTTTCGAAGATTGTATAAAATAGTCTCAAAGGCTTAAGAAGGATATTCAAGAAACTAACAAGCATTTGAATCTGGTAAGTGTGATACTTCCTTGTACCTAGACCAGAATTGAGCTCCAACAGTTAGGGAGAAGTTGTAAGTTGGGAGTATCTGTTATTTAGAAAGCAGAAAAAACCAAACTTTTGAGCAGCCACTCTCAGAAGTATCCTTTCACTTGGAAGATATTGCGATCATGACCTATTGAACAACTGATATGCTGATTATAGAAGTACCGCATTAAGAATTCATTATTCAATTAGGACAGGCATCTATTTTCCTCTTCTTCTTCCACTAATGCTGCCCAACTTGTCTAGTGGTCAGTGTGCCTGACTGCGAATAAGGAGGTCCTGGGTTCGAATCCCGGTTCGGGCATGGATGTTCTTTCTCTCTCTATAAATTCTGTCTTTGTCCCTTCCTTGTATGAATGAGGTGTGAATGGTTGCCTACCCTATAAACGGGTCTCTATGGCATGTGTGTACTGAGGAATTCGGACTCCACACCAAAATATGGTTCAGTTGGAAAAGTGGAGCAGCGCAGCCCATATTGCTAGCTTGGTTGGCACACGACAACAACCTACAACAGCTTTGACTAATGCAATTTCACAGTTTCATTCCACAGTGAGTCTTGATACAAACTTTTACATTTTTTATTTTCATTTAATATTGCCTTTTTTATGCTTTCCTCCATATTTGTACATATATGTGTACATATGTACACACATATGTGGTTAAAGAGTAAATTGTATGTGAAATTTAGACTATCACAAATTTAGATCCCCTATGAAAAGAAAAATTATTTTTGCTATATTTCAGGTTTATGATTACAAATTAAATTCTTTTTAACCACTTATAGTTTTAATTAATAAAATCAAGAGGATATTTTTGTAGGAAAATAAAGATCAACATATACAATTTTTTCTGAATAAAAATCCTGGATTATGTGAAATTTATTATCTGGAAAAGCAGTGTGTAATTAGAGATATTCACTCACTGTGTAATAAGGATTTAAACAAGTAAGAAACATTCTTAGTTCTAGCAAGTAATTGTACCAAATTCAAAAAAGTTTATCTAGACATAGTTTTTGCTTCCTTTAAAATATTTTGAGGTTTCAGGTAAATAGTTTTACTTTTGTTTTTTATATGAAGATTCCTAAATGCAGGTGCATTAAACCCATTTATTGTAAAATGAGAACGTTATAAAAATGTTGAAATAACAATCATCAAGAATTTATAATTAAATACGCATACAAAAATTTTTAAAATGTCATTAAACAAAGATTTCTCTTTCGTAAAAGGACGAATAGAATATTCACTCTGCTACCACTTAATGCTTATTTAAATCTATTTTGATGAAGCCTTTGTTATATGATGATATATTTTCAAAAGAATAATAAACTTTCTCGAACTAAAAGAAATGAATTAGAATAAATATATCAAAAATTAAAATTTAAAACCTATGAAGAAGAATATCATACAAATACAAGGATAAAAAACGATTCCTCGAAAAGTAATTTCAAATAGGGAATAATCAATCTAAGTAATAAGTATTTGTCATTTGTGAAATTGGGGAAACGAGAAATCTCCCAAAGAAAATTGAGTGATATTTTTAATAAGATAAAAATTCCCTGAAATAGTTCATAAAAAATAAACAAAGGTATATGTAATAAAAAATCGTTTAAAAAGTCACTTAAGCGTAAGAATTCTTTAAATGCAATATACGAGAAACTATCCTATAAATAATAAACTATACGAGAGAGAGAGAGCAATTGGTTTCAATGGACATGCAAGCATTTTTTTTGTTATTTTCCCATTTTATTTATATTTTATCAATATATTTTTATTAGAAAACAATTTATTTAATCGATAATTCCTGAATAATCTTTTTTCTTCATTACTCAAGACGACCATCTTATATAAATAGGTTTACAGGGGTTTTATTGTAGAATCTATATATAGTGACATACATTTATATTTTTGGTTTCAACTTTTTGAAACTAATATACTTTTAAATAGTGAAACAAATAAATTATCGATTAAATAATAATTTTCTTGTACCCGATAAAAATGCTTTAAGTTATTATTCGAAATAGAAAAATAAATTATTTCATGAAATAATCCCAAATTTAATGAACAATATTCAAGAAACATTTACTTATTTTAACTTTAATAATTTTCTTCTTTATCATCCATTTTTTTTATATTTCCGCATAAAAATATAGAACATGTGTTATATTATTATACATTTAACGATTTATTATGAAAAAAGTACTGTGATTCGAGATAAAATTTTCTTTTATTAAAATAAATTTATGGAAATGCTTATATTAACTGTTCATGGAAAAAAGTGATTCTCGAAAATGGAAAATCGCTAATAAAAAATTATATATATATATATATATATATATATATATATATATATATATATATATATATATATATATATATATATATACATATATATATATATATATATATTCATCAAGAAGGAGATGGCCATCTCCCTCCTGATGAAGACGTGGTCCCTATGCCTTTCTTGTCATTTGCATCGTATATTTTAGTATTTTTCCAATTTTATATTTCTGGTTTCAATATTTTTCATGTTTTATCTTATTTATATATATATATATATTAAAATTTTAACCAAAATTTTGTTTAAGAATTAACGTAAGTTATGTCACTGTAATCACCTTGATATTGCAATATTGCATCGAAGTTTCTAATTAAATTATTCTTCATTGATAAGCGTGTTTTATCAGAATAAATTTTTGATAAAAATTGCTTACGATATAAAAAGTGTTTATGGATTATTTTAGATTCACTGTTAACGATATTACAACTAAGTTAAAAATAAATGAGATTGTATTGTTATGATTATACATTTTATAAATGAATCAATAAATTGAATAAATTATGGCTGGAATTGAGTGATTACTACTAATAACAATCAATGAAATATGTTACTATCAATGATAATATATTATCATTTAATATATATTCAAAATTTTATACTTTTCTGGACTTTTTCATCGAGCATTACGCTTTTAAGTTAGTTATTTTTAAGTGAGTAATTATTAATATATCGCGATCAAAAGTTATTACTTATAAATTTTGTGTGTTTTATGCTGCTCTGTCATCATAGAGTCATAATTGGAAAAAAGTCATAATCAAAGTTAGGGCTTATGACTTATGACGTGATTTTTAAGCTTTCATATTCTTCAATGTGCAAATTCATATTTTTATTACTTTTCCTTAAATTTCTAAAGCGAATATGCAAGTGATAAAAGCAGAGGTTTTATCCTTTATTTATTTATTAATTTTTTTAGATAATTTTACATTTAGGAAAATTTATGGACTATGAAATGACGTTTTTACCAAGCAAGTATAATAATGCGAAAAATATAGTAATTTTTGTATGAGATTTTCATTGAAAATGATCTGTCTTCCATACGATTTTTTGCAGCCCGATCTAGGCTTTAATTCAGATTCCCCATAATTGTTATTGGAATTTCAGGTCAATATATTTGATTCTATATTTGCAACATGCCTACTGATTGGCTGAGTGGTTAGCGTTCCTGACTCCTGAGCGGGTTCGAATCCCGGTTCGGGCATGGCTGTTTCTTTCCTTTTCTGGTCTCTCTGTGTTTCTCTGTCCTTTCTTCTGTGATGATGTATGAATGTGACCCGCCCTATAAACAGGTTTGTTGGTGGTATGGTGCGGGTAACGCTACTCGCCTCCGTGACTTGGTTCACAGGTGCCCGCTGGGTAACGACAAATGAGTAGCAGTATCTGGCCTTATTGTGGCATAGGGTTCAACCCTCTTGTGCCCGCCATTGGAAAAAAAATATTGGCCAGCGTAAAATGTGAAACCCTTATTAGTTCAAGTAGGCAAAGGAAAATCTTACTTTTACAGTTTTTAGTACTTTGGAATTATTATATTCTCAAATTCAAGTAAATTTAAGATATTTTGTTTTATAAGAAAATTACGTGAATAAAATGCAGATCTCTAAAGATGATGCCTGGACAATCATTTTCCACTAACGATTTTCAGCAAAATTAAAAATTTTTCATTCTCTGGAGAGATTTAAGAACATGCTTTTTCAATTTGTTTTATTTGAAAAATATTTTTTTATATTATATTCTCTAACCAGAAATAATTGAAAATTTTGCTTTACCGTAATCATATGTTCATGTATTGGTCTTATGGAATCACAGAATTTTATATTGTATTTGATTACTAATAAAGATGAGATTTTCAATTACTTAATGAAAAATAATTTTCGAAAGATTTGTTCCAAGCACACCATAGGTTTTTTAGACATCCGTTAATCATAATGTTTGGAAGAATGAAGTAAGTCGTTTTGTTTTTTTGTTTCAGAAATTTTAGCTGAGGCAAATGCATTTTATTTCTTATTTTTAAAATATCTCTAAATATAAGCTTACGCATTAAAATGTAAGTTCACCTATATACTTCTGGATTCTTTTTGAGGCAGTTTATTTCGATAGTTATTTAATTAAATAACTTCCACCAGAAGGGTTACAATTCTGCAAATTTATCTTTTCATAAATGAATGATCGCTATTGAAGTATAGGACTTCATCATTCTTATAAAATTCTTGGTATTCTAAATTGCAAATACATTTGGATATCAAAGATTGTCTTCTAGAATTGTGCTTCATCAAGACTTCTGGTGAAATACCCATTTCATTGACAGAAATAGCTTATTTTATGTAAGCAGTACAAAGGATTTTTGAAGTGATTTGTGACATCGCAGGAAATATTGATGGTCTTTTTTGCCTGCAGTTGCATTTTGCAAATTGCCAACAATACATTTACATGTCCTTTGTCACCACTTGCAATATATATATATATATATATATATATATATATATATATATATATATATATATATACGGTCAGTCCAAATAAACTTTGAAATGTTGCATTGATATTCTCATGGTGATGAATAACTCATGGACAATAAGGCAATAAGGCAATTAGGTATTTTTCTTCGCCGGCGCAAATCTCGCCAAGCGAAAATTAAGTCGCCAATTGGCGACAACACACAGTATACACATAAAAAATTTTAAATAATAGTTGTTTTACATAAACATTTTTAAATTTATTTATTTAATTGTTGTTCTCGTGTTCACGCTATGCGTGGAATGATGGTTGCCAGAGCCTCAATTTATTTTCTCATTATATTAGATTACAATTTATCGGGTGATGCGTATTTCAAAATCTTATTACTTTTTTAAATATTTTTTATGTGAATTTGTTACGATTATTATTTTTTAAAATATATTCTTAAAATCCGATTTTTTCCAGAGATTTTATGAAATTATTAAATTTGTATACATAGCAACATAGTAGCATAAAACTATGGAATGGAAAAAAAAAAAATAAAGAGTCGAAATAAAGTCGTTGACAGTAAAAGGCCGTCACATGTTTTGGAAACGTAGCAGTTAAAGGTTACCAGCGGAGATATTCCCTCTAGCGGCGGTTGTATCATTTTTGGCGACTTTATCGCCTGCGCCGGCGAAATGGAAAAGTACCAGCAATTATATATCATGCCAGAAGTGTTCTCACCCAACAGCATTTTACCGTGCTATCTAATTTACAAGATCTTAAAAGCTATAGAGTCATTCATAGTATTCTGGGGAAATAAATGCAGCCTAGAAACATGCAGATAGGGTAAATATATATACTCGATGTCCAAACGAATCAGATCCGTTTAAAAAGTTGTCCAATAATACTGATCTTCCTTTTAGGTATACTCTGGTATAAATGAACGAGTTAATTCATTGGCCAAGGTATACCTAAAAGCAAGATTATCTGAACAATTATTTGGATTATAATTTTCAAGGATTAAGGAATGCTGTTATTATATATAACATCTTCAGCAAATATACTGGAAAGTCCTAAATTATTTCATTAAAAATTTGAGCTGATTTCTATGAAAGAAAAAGTTTTCAGGTGTTTATGTTATAATTACATAGAAGCAATTTATTCTGTATATTTACAGAATTTGAACTGTACTTTAAAATTACTTTAAAAAGGTTATTTGTACCCTAATGGGTACAAAAAACCTTTTTAAAGTTTCAGATTTATTTTACAATGTTTTTCTATTAAAAATTGTTCGTGCAGTAAAAATAATTTTTAATTTGTAAAAGTTATTATACTTTAACTATAGTTACTTAATTAATGAGGTTATGGAATAAATGTGTTGTATATCAAAATAACTTTAAAAAACAGCAATTTATGTTTTTATATATATATATGCTACTTTATTATAAACTCAGCACGAGGCAAGTTTTCAATATGGTTGGTTGGAGCAGTCTGGTTTTCCCTTTTGAGATTTGGTGAGTTGGGTTCCATCGCTCTTTGCGCACCAGCAGAATCCCTGTCTGCACTGAATTTGAGCGTATTTGCCGTCTTTTGTACATCTGGGCATGAAAGCAGACTTATCTCCTGAAAGTAAAGTAATAGAAAAATATATAAGCAAATAATAAGAATCTCTTAACTCAAAGAAAATATCATATTTCAATTATACATTAAATTTAGATACTTTTCTTTGAATGTATGATTTTACTTATTTTCCAATTATAAAAAATTAATGATTCAAAAGAGTTACTAGGGTTTTTTCCATTATATTTTCTATATTTTTCAAAGAAAATCCTTAAATAAGCGGGTATTTGAATGCGTTAAGTGTTCCTATCATGCAATATTTCATTATATATTACTTCAAAATGCAAATTTCAGATGAAGAGCATATATATATATATATATATATATATATATATATATATATATATATATATATATATATATATATATATATATATATATATATATATATATATGAGATGAAAAGAGAGATCTGACATTGCTAAAATGGTATTATTATTTGGATTGATTAATATCTAATTCAATAATCTATTTGTGTCCATAAGACTCTTTTGATTTTTGAAACTAATTTACAAGCATGATTTATAGATATACAATACACAGTAATGATAAAATAAAAGATAATGTTCTTAACAAAAGATGTTTCCTTTCCATAAAGCAAACGCTTTATGGAAAGAAAACATTTTTTGTTCCTTAACGTAAGCGCTCTAAAATAAAGCCTTCACAATTATGTGTTTGCACAATGTTACATATTGAAATTTTTAATGTGTAATATTGTATCCATATAGGAATAATTTCAGATAAAATAGATGACTCCTATGGTATTTTTATTAATTTTATTTTCTCCTTTATCAATTTTCATACGTTTGACTTCTATCTCAGTATTGAATTAACGCTTTAACAGATTGTTGTTGTTACTAATGACATTGTTGTTACTAATGGTTGTTACTAATGACAAGCCAAGCTCGCTATGCCTTGGCTATGCGAATTTAAGTCAATCGGGAGCGTCTTTCCTTTAATCACAGCACCATGAAGGTGAAAGTACGATTTTTGCTCTTCAAATCCTCCGATAGATGGCAGCACCAGAAGGAGCCAAAAAACTGCATTTATTAATAATGAAACTAATGAAAGATCTATTGTGATCAAAAAATTCTATATAAAATAACAGGTGTCTAAAAATTATATTAGCTGCATTTCTGTTGCTAAACTGGCAGCTTATGGAGATTTAAATGATTTTGATCATTGCATTATATTTGGCGCACAAAAAAATGGAATATAGAATCACCTTTTAGTCATAAAACTTGAATATTCATTTACGACTACTTCACAAAATATATCAGGATTATTACGAACCAGTAAGATATGAAATTTTTAAGACAGTGAGGAGGACGTAAAAGCTCTTGAAAGAATGAGATCATTGACGACTGACTGGCACTTCAAACTAGACTATCAAAACTTTCTGAAATTGCTGAGATTTTTAATGGTGAATTTGTGTATCATTATTGGCAAATTTGAATCAAAGTTTACACTTCCTACGATCTTGGTAATATAGACATTGGATTGTGTTGTTGTTGTTGCTTATCCCCGACTGGCGTGACAGTACCATCACACCAGCCCCATGAATCCAAAAATAGTCTCTCAAGCACCACTTCCGGTCCAACTCCATCTCCCCTCTCTCACACCCAATGCACTGGAAAATATGAGATGGGGAGGCCTGAACCACCCGACATTTGGGACAGAGAGGGTAGACCTTGGTACCAGAAACGTGTCTCTGAGCAAGCAGGTGGCCACTTCGTAGTCTTGTCAGAGCCATGTTTGGCTGCATCTCTTGTGTTTACCCTCTAGTGCGGAACCAGGATGTTTGCATGTGTACCATTCGTGGGTAGGAATGGTATCCCTAAAAGTAGCATTGATAGCCATCCTAACTCTAGAAGTCAGCTCTGAGGACGACAAGCAGTCTCCAATGATGATATTCTATAGGCTTGGAATGTAGATGAGTGGAAATAAGTCGTGCAATCGGATAAATTGTGTTTACAATTGTATCCTGAGGATAGGTATAGGGGAATGGAGAAAAACTCATGAATATATGGTTACTTCTGTCATTAGGGGACAAGTTATTCAAGTCGGTGAAGCCTCTGAGAGAATATAAAGTTGTTGCACCTGGCTTAGTATGGGAATTCTGATATGTCTTGAAAAGAATTTATCTTTTGACTGGTACGTAAACATCGTGTCTGATCCACTACACTCAAATACTCAATTTATGTAATGTAAGCAAACGATTTGGTAAAATATTTTTCTTAATGACAATGTTTAAATGTTACAAAGAAAGCAAACATCTTTGATTAACGTTTCAAGCGGTCAATTACTGAATTGCTTTTATTTGGAATGATGTCGCCTTATAAGAACTTATATTTCATAAATATAGCTTATAACATGCATATTCAATAAAATTTTAATCTACAGTATAAGATCTTTTAAGCCGCCCAGCTTGTCTAGTGGTCAGCGTGCCTGCCTGCGGATAAGGAGGTCCTGGGTTTGAATCCCGGTTCGGGCATGGATGTACTTTTTCTCTCTATCTATCCTGTCTTCATCCTTTCCTTGTATGAATGAGGTGTGAATGGTTGCCTACCCTATAAACGGGTTCTTATGGCATGTGTGTAGAGCAAAGTCGTACTTTCACCTTCATGGTGCTCTGATTAAAACGAAAGACGCTCCCAATTGACTTAATTCGCATAGCCAAGGCATAGCGAGCTTGGCTTGTCCAAGTGTCATTAGTAACAACAACAGATCTCTTAATTTTTTTGGAAAAATATATTTCGTTTGAAATTTTCTTCTTTTTTATCTATCTGTCTTAAGGAACTACTTTTTATTAAAGAATATCTAACTTATTTTCGTTATATTTGTCAAGAAAAGTTCGATATAATTTTAAAGACAATTTTTTCTGAATAATACAATCTCTAAGCATCTAAATCTAGTAGTCTCAAAATATGTAGGATCAGCTAGTAATATTCTATCTATTTAATTTTATTTATATAGCTGTGTGCTTATAACTTTGATCTAAGTCATTCAATTGCTCATATAGGTAATTTTGAAATGTATGAAAGCCTTTTTAATAAAACATTCTCTCTCATACAGCAAAATTAATTGTGTGAAGTATTTAAAAAATTCTTACCACTAATATTTTGCAGCATTAATTAATTTTCGAAAGGCAAATTCATATTATTAAAATAATGAAAAGATTTGTCCTAATAAATTAATATTTTAAACTCCGTTGTGTAAGAAAATAACATGGTATAAAATTGCCTATTTACAAAATGCCCCATTACTTTTTTAATTATTTGATTTATCAGACAATATTCTCATTTAAATTTAAAATTATTGTTAATTTTTGTACTTAGATATAACAATTCATATGATTTAAAAGTATATATCGTTTTGTAGTAATAATTAAACAAATAATAGTTATTATTATAAAACAGAATTTTAAGCTTTCTTAAGATATAATTTAGCAAATAGTACTTAAGTTCACAACTATATCAGGTTGTGGACTTAAGTACTTAGTAACTAAGGTTCATTTGTTAACAACTTGACTATTAGTGAAATTGTGAGCAAAAAATTATCTTTAAATATTGATTATTATTACCAGATTGTTGAACCAGTTTTCTTTGTATTCTGCATGCTGATTGTCCAGCTGCTATGACCAGAAGACAGCAAAAAGCCAAAACCAATAACAGCCTCATGTTTATTATCTATAAAAATCGAATAAAAATCAGAATATAGAATGATAAAAATCCGAACTAAAATTAAAATTAGAATAGTTACTTTTATTTAGCACTGATGGAAACAAAATAAGCTTGCCATGATGAATTTAAAAAAAATTATGTAACATATATTAAGTTGACATAAATATATAACTATTTCTTTGAAGAGTATTATTCCTTCTTGTGGAATTAAATTTTGAACTTGTAATAGTAAAAGAAAACATTACAATTCTTACGCGAAATACTACTTTATGTATCAGAGGCACAAGAAAAATATGCGTGCTCTGTTAAAACTATTAAAAAAAAAGACCTGATTTGCGAAACGAGAATTTTTACATTCTTTTGAGCATTTTTATTAATTGTTTTCAAACTTTAGGATTTAATCTGCACAAAAAAATGTCACAATTTGCAGATATTAGTTTTTATATAACGTTTGAAAAAAATTAATTAATGATTAGATAATATATGAGGATATAGTAAATACAATTTAGAAAATTATTTTTAAAAAATTACGTCTATAGGACTAATGAAGGAAATATTTCGTAAAAAATTACTTATAGTATGAGAAAAAAATCTAAAAATAACTACAAGAATTCGTTTGGCAAATTTTTTTTGTCAAAAACAAATTTAAAATTAACAAACATTATCTTTTTCCTAATTTATATTTTTTGCCAAAGACCCTATACCAATTTCACATGGATTCACAAATGAAAATTGTACAAAAATCATTCTCTCCCATTAATTGCTGATAAATAATTATCATTTGTACATTATCGTTGATATTTACATTAAGCAGAAGAGTTATACAACCAGCGGTGTAGAAAAAGTAAATCATGTAAGAAAGCTAAAATAAGTTTTTAATTTTTAAAAATGGCAACATATATCAGCTTTCCGTTATTTTTGTTTTCAAACTTGAAAACACAATTTTAGGTTGAAATCATTATAATAAAAAATACTTTTATTTTTTATTTTACTTTATTTTTATTTATTTCTTTTTGAATTTTCTATTATATTTTTCTAAAATGTATTTCATTCATTTAATATTTGACAGTTTTAGTTTTTCCTATATATATTCCAGAACTGTAGTAAATACCTTCAATCAGTTTATATGGACATAAATTAATTTTATTTTTAGAACTTAGTCAATTTTAGTTCTTTTCCTTCTGAAATAAGTAATTCATTTTTAATATAATTTCAAAAGAATAATTCCAATATATATATATTATTTATATAAAGCTAATATTTATGAATAACAATACTTACTATAATATTTTTCTTTCGTGTGGTGGTAAAGTGTAATAAGAAAGGTGAACTGTAAAAACTGATGCTCTCCTATGATATATATATACTTATATGTTTTTTATGACTTAAATCTTTATACATTTTAAAGACTAATAAATGAATATCATTGTATCCTCAGGAGGCCATAAATATATATTTATTTGTGTTCACAGATCCAGATATTAAATTTTGATTATGTCTTTCTTTCATCATAATCATCATAGCAAATTCTTCATCATAAAATATCTACAAAACTTTGAGCTATCATTGTATTTTATGATGTATTGAATCTCGAATTATACCTATTGATTGAAATTTCGCCTTTTAAATCATAAAGAAGACATCTTAACCTATTAAAATGTTGAAATAGCTACGGTGATAAATAAAGATTGAATAGAGCTACTTGATTGCATTGAATTTAAACTCTACTAAGAACGAGAAATTTATGTTCCTTAGAAGTCGTTAATGTTTTAACTGTCAGGTAACTAGACAATTACAACTTTACCGGTACTCTTCAGGAAGCAACTATTAAGGCAAACTAACAAGGCTTTAGCTTTTACTTTTGTTGTTCTTCCAAGATGTTTCATTTTTAGTAACATAGACTGGGCTTTCTTATAACATGAAATACGCTAATGACTGAATTTGTAAATTGATACACAATAAATTATATATATATATATATATATATATATATTTATTTATATATATATATATATATATATATATATATATATATATATATATATATATATATATATATATATATATATATATATTTATATATATATATTTATATATATATATATATATATATATATATATTTATATATATATATATATATATATATATATATATATATATATATATATATATATATATATATATATATATATATATATATATATATATATATATATATATATATATATATATATATATATATATATATATATATATATATATATATATATATATATATATATATATATATATATCATGGCTTTTTTTGTATTGTAATCAAAGCTGCTTACGTGTTTCGTTGATTTTGGAAAAATAAAATTAAGATCCATATAAAATTTGCCATTTTTTAAACTCTTATTTTACAAAGTAAACTATTGGAAAAATTTAGTAAAAAATTGTTTAAAAAATGCTTTTTTTTTCATGGGTAATTTGTTAACTAAGACTGATTGAGTAAAAGTTTGGCTGTAGTTTGTTCTCTACGATAAATATTCTACATTAAGTTTAATTCAACTAGACACAATTTTTAAAGTTTAAGCGTTTTTTTAAATTATGAATATTTTTGACACTATCGAGCATGGAATTCTTAAAGTGATCCATGTCCTAGATGGGAATAGAAACAACAAAAGTCGAAGTAAAGTCTTAAGCGCTGACCATTTAACTAACTTTTTAATTACTTTGTCACACCATCTCATCTTGCCTAAGAATAGTTTTCTTAAAAATTGCACAAGCAGTTTCTTAAGTGTAAAATGAAGCCCCAGTAGCTTAGTATAGTGTTTAACAGTTCTCAATGGATCATCCAAGTGAATCATCATCTCCCAGTGATTGAGAAGGTGACCGCATTTTGTCTTCCTGGGTTGCTGGAGCTCCGTGGGATGGATATGTGTCCAAGTTAATCCATGGGTTGAAAAAAGTGACCACCTTCTCCTTTTTTTGGGGGGTTCAGGAGCTCCGTGGTTTTAGGATGAGTTCACCTTAATCTTTGAGTGTGGAGAAGAGGGTGCCAACTTATGAGTGACTTCGTCACTTAATTGTGACTCAAAATTACGAGGCACTTGATGACAGATGAATAATCCACTTAATTACAGTTCGATGCTGTTCTACAGTGTGTTTAAAATGAAATGATTTTGATGTACCAAAAACCCAGGAATATGGTTTAGAAAATAATAACTCTTTTGTCATTCATTACCCTCAAAATTGTCAAAACAATTGATAGTAATTTTATGCCTGCATGAAGATATTTTTGTTGTGATTTAATTTGACCTAATAGTGACGTTTGGCAAATAACAAAAATAGTTTTGTAGAATCTGATTTGTTGTTGTTGCTGCTTATCCCCGACTGGCGTGACAGTACCATCACACCAGCCCCATGAATCCAAAAATAGTCAGTTTCTCAAGCACCACCTCCGGTCTCAACTCCATGTCCCCTCTCTCACACCCAATGCACTGAAAAATATGAGATGGGGATGCCTGAACCACTCGACATTTGGGACAGAGAGGGTAGACCTTGGTACCAGAGACACGTTTGCTGAGCAAGCAGGTGGCCACTTCGCAATCTTATCAGAGCCGTTTGGCTGCATCTCTTGTCTTTACCCACTAGTGCGAACCCAGGATGTTTGCATGTGTACCATTCGCGGTACACATGCAAACCATTCATTTTATGAATGGTATCCCTAAAAGTAGCATCGATAGCCATACTAACTCTAGAGGTCATCTGATTTGTGATTACCTAATATAATTATAAATTAGAATTTGAAACTAAAACTTACATAAGATTTATATCTCTGATAAATCTGAAAAATAAAATGTCATTATAAAGGACATCATTTTTTCCCAGTGATTTTTCGATACTCTAGAGTTAAAATTTAAAAAAAAAATAATAAGATAAACTCATAAATTAGAATTCCTAAGACTGATATTTATAAATTCTGATTAAATTAGGAAGAAGTAAGAAACTGCATTTTCCACTGAGAATTTTTGATGTTCTAGAGTAAAGATAGAAAAATAAGATAAACTCAAAAATCAGAATTCCTAAGAAAGTTATTTATAAATTTTAATTAAGTTAAGAATGAGTAAAAGAGAGAATATATATATTTTACTTGGAAAATTTTCGATGTTCTAGAGTTAAGGTAAAAAAAGATAAATTCATAAATCAGAATTTCTAAGACTGTTATTTATAAATTCTGACAAAGTCAGGAAGGAATAGAATGATCCGATATTACATGATGCTTAATGTTATTGTAAAACTGTCACGAGAAAACTTTTGATGAAAAGTTCTTCATAGATCCCTTATTCCTGTGATGTTAAATTTCAATGAAGTAGTGAAACATATTTTATATCAAAGCTTGTATTAAAAATGCAAAATGATACCTTCAATAAGATTATAAATATTAATCTTGTTGTGTTGTTACTAATGACACTTGGACAAGCCAAGCTCGCTATTGGCTATGCGAATTTAAGTCAATTGGGGGCGTCTTTCGTTTAATCAGAGCACCATGAAGGTGAAAGTATGACTTTTGCTCTTCAAATTCTCCGATAGATGGCAGCACCAGAGGATCTACTCCCTCAATTTTGGCATTGATCTGAAGGGGGAGTAATTTTCTCCAAACCATTGCACCCATGTTAACTGCTCAACGACCGACCACAGGACTTTCGATTCTACAGATTTAACGAGCACGTATATCGCAAGAACTCGGTGGGTCTTTGGCGGCATTGGGAATCGAACCCCACCCTTCCGGATGGAAGGCCGATACTCTAACAACTAGGCTACCACGGCCCAATAATATTAATCTTAAGGAGCATTTTTAGTCGTACATGAAAAAATTGCTACAGAATATTATTGATTACAAGATTTTTCTCACTGCCAATGCAGAAATAAAAATAGAACTTATATATAAATTTGTTTCATTTCTTGAATTTAATTGCCTTTGAGTGTTAATTTCATTTTATCACATCTAAAGTATAATATAGTTTACATTCTTTAATTGTCAATAAAACTGTAGAATTTTACATTTAACTACTAATGAAATAATGGAAAATTTTTATTCTTGCATTTTTTCATTTCGCTAATATTTTATGAACCTTATTCTTTATTTCGATTATTGTTTAATCGTGAAAAGTGACGATTGTGCAACAATTTATTTAAGTAATAACATGCTTTCTTTCATAGTAAAACAGCTAGCACCAGATATTTTCTCCCTTTATTTTGATTGGGTTTATCTTTTACTAATACTTTCTTCCAATTCATAGGAGTATCACATTCTTACAAAAATGATAGTTAGGTTGACAGTATAATAATTAATTTTTAATATGATTATTCTTACTCTTTCACTTTTCTTAAGTAAACTTTTGAGTTTCCCTTCAATAAAGTTTCTTGAAAGAATATTATTATAAAATTTAAGCATTTAAAGTGTGTTAATGAGATTTATTTTTGAGCGCAGCTACAAACAAGCTAAACTTGTTGTTACTAATGACACTTGGTCACGCCAAGCTCGCTATGCTAATTAAGTCAGTTGGGAGGGACTTTCGTTTTAATCAGAGCACCATAAATGTGAAAGTACGACTTTGCTCTACACACATGCCATTTATAGGGTAGGGAACCATTCACACCTCATTCATACAAGGAAAGGACAAAGACAAGATAGAGAGAAAAAGTACATCCATGCCCGAACCGGGATTCGAAACCAGGACCTCCTTATCCGCAGTCAGGCACGCTGACCACTAGACAAGTTGGGCGGCAAGCTAAACTTAATGAGACGGTATTGTTATGACTTTATTTTTTTAATGAGTTTATAGGGTAGAGGAAATATGAATGGAGCTTACTGATTATTAATAATAATAAATGAAAACATATTATTATCATTGAATGTATTAAAAAAATTGTGCATCAAATGTTTTCTTCCGTTTTTCCATTAAGATTATATTCATATTTAAGAGCCATTTTTGAAAAGCTAATTTTCATTATGCCTTAGTCGATATTTACATATATTATTCATCATCAAGTAAAGAATCATATTTAGGAAATATACAGAATTACATTTAATGCTCATATATTGTGTGATGATGTTTTAAATTTTCTGATTTTCTATGTTCAATTCATATATTTTTTCTGCTTTTCCTTAGTTTTTATGAAGCAGATGTATGTGATGTAAGCAGAATAGTTTATCTGTCATTAATACATTTTATAGACGCTTTTATCAATTACAAAAAAGTATGCCATTGTTTCACGTCACTTAGAATTTCACCCTTGATATTTACCTTTTCCATGATATGATTTCCGATTACATCTTTCTTTTTGTGAGTTTTATTTTCTACTTAAAACTATATTTACTCAAATATAAAACGGTTGCGCCAGGATACATTCTGAGTAGTGTGACTCAGGAAATATAAAAAAGAATAAACAGTGTAAAAGTTAAAGAATAAACAACACAGAAATACAGATATTAGTCAGCATACTGTTGTTGTTACTTATCTCAGGTTGCCTAGCCTAAAATATAATTCATAAATAAATTAAAGCAGAGGTATTTTAAATGAAAATAAAGCGATTTTGAGCTTATGAATAATTTAGAATGATTTAAAAAATTATATGCGAGGAATTGCCTTTTTTTCTTTCTAAGCATCATATATGAATTTGTAATAAAAAATAAGAATGTTAATATTCATTCTGATAGTTCTCAGAAATAAAATTTGGTAGTTTTAATTGAGTTCTAGTTTTTATATTCTATCATATTTCTTTGCCTTTTGTTTTTCCTCAACACAAAACAATATTCATTCCATTTCCATACGGAAAAAATGGGCATTGTTTGCATTACAGATACAATTTACTTACATTTAAGTAACTCAAGTAAATTTACAATTTACTTCATTTTATTTCATATCTATATAAGAAGAAACAATCTGTTAAGCAAAACATGTAGTTGAGAATTTAAACCTTCAAAATCCCAATATTTTCCAAAATACCCAAATAAATTTCTGTGCTTCAAAATTCTCGGGAACTTTACATCTCTTTGAGAAACAACTTATTTTCTTTGCTCAGAAGCACTAAATACATTAGGACATGATATATAAATAATTTATAAAGCATTCAGTTATAAAAAATTATATTTTATAGGAAATATTTTACAAAATTTTAAGAACAACATAGATTGTATATTTGCAAGTATAGATATTATTATACAAAAAATTTTATAATAAACACTTATGCAGTTTAACTTAAGTAGCATAAAAATGTCTTTTTTTGTTTTACTTTGTAATATTTTATATTAAGAAAAAGTAAAACTGAGAATGAAAATTAAGATATGTCATTTGGGTTTCAAAGTATTTCTTTTCTCCTCTTTAAATATTTAATTAATTTTAAAATTTTCAAAATTTAACCACTTTGGGCTTTAAAGTACTTAGTACTGTATTCAGAATACAATTTATTTTCGTTCATTTTTATTTTTGTTTTTATTAAAAAAAAAACTTTCTGAAGATATCATTCATTGTTAAGAAAGATAATTTTTCTCCAACAATAACTAGATGGCAGCACTACATATTTTAGTTATTGTATATTGGTTGAAATGTGTGATCCACCAAGAGAATGAAATTCAGTGGTTGGTGTTCCATGCAGTTTCAATTTCAGTATTCATTAAAGCAGAATAATAATTATATTCAAAAACAAACAGAAAACTGTTTGAAATAAGTTAGCTATTTAGCTTACTTTATAGCAAGTGATGAAAAATTCCCCAATTTTTTAATATAATATTTATATAAAATATGAACAAATGGATTCTCATATAATATTTTCTTCTAATTTTTAAATAAGTAAATTTTTTCGCGTGGTGCTTTTTATTTTTTTAATATTATATTTGGTCGATAAAACTTTTATGTGCTGCATTTTCATGTTGAGAGGTAGATGACTGTAAGTATGTTTATTTGAACTTCAACTAATTAAAACTTTTTATACCATTTGACTGCTTAATTAATATTGTAACTGCAATACTAGCAGATAAGTTTTGGGTAATTCCTTCTGTATTTTTTCTCGATTATTTATCTAGCAGTTTCAGTAGAAAATTAATATTTGCAAGAAATGAGATAGAACTTCTAATTCCACGAGAAATTCGTAACAAATAAAATCACTTTTTACCTCATACGTTTATTAACTGTCTCAAACTTGATAAATTATTTTGAGTTCATTTTTATCTATCATATATTGTAGAATACCTAAAAGTTACTATGAGTTTCTGGAATTTAAAAATTATTTAAATATTTTTATGAAGAATTAATAATATCTCTCTCGAATTTCCCATTAAACATCTACTATAAGTTTAATAATTAAAGGTTTTATGTTCAATAAGCATCGTATGTCATATATAAACAGTACGTTTTAAACTTTTCGACATGTATTTTCTATAAAATTAACACTTTTTTAAAATTTAAGATAAAAAAAATTTGATTATGTGAAAAAAATGACCAAAGTCTTTGTTGTTTGAAACTTGATCATTTTGAAAATAACAAATTTGATATAACTAATATATTCAACATTTGAATATATTGCCATCTTTCACCAGAATTCAAACGGTAATATATTTCAAAAAATATAATGAGTGAAATTATTTTGAAATATTTGTCTGAATGTGGTGAAAATTAAATAAATAAAAAATATTTAACGTTTAAATAATTTGAAAGCATTGAAATTGTATGGTAATTTGATATAGAATTTCTAAAACAACTTCTTATTAAAAATTATGATTCTCAAAAAATTATACTCGTTTATAAAGACTAAGTATGGTTAATATTAATTTCATTAAAAAAATATATAAATATTTGCTTAAATTAAAGGAGGAGAAAAGTATTAGCATTTAATTAATAAAACAAAATAATTCCATTATAAGAATATTAATTATCTTTCTTATAAAACATATATAATAACTTTTTAACATTTGAGTGTGGAGATTATTTGGATAAAACTACTCTTTACGAGTTACGACAGGCTTAAAAGATGATTTTGTTTTCAGGGAAACTGGGATAAAGAAATAGATTCATTGGAAATTGTTTTATGAACAATATAACTTTATAGTTCATAAAACAATGTCGATTGGCTTAGAAAAATATTAATAGAAGTTTTCCCATCTAGTTCAGGTCCTATGCTTTGATATATTATATTAGCTCGGATACTCGTTTTTATTAAACCAATAAAATTTCTTGCTTATATTTTATATTTAAATTAATCTTACATAAACTAATCTTATTCTTTTTTAACATGACTAGAAATTCCTAGATATTTCGATTTAGGATGTATTTTTTATTTATCGAAACTTTTCTTTTATATATATATATATATATATATATATATATATATATATATATATATATATATATATATATATATATATATATATATATATATATATATATATATATATATATATATATATATATACATATATATATATGTATATATATATATATATATATATATATATATATATATATATATATATATATATATATATATATATATATATATATACACACGCACACACACAACATATGTGTGTAAATGTGCAATGTGCATCTCTGTTAATTTGCATATATATATTTGTTTGGTTGGTTTGTTTACAAGGATCGCAAAAATAGAAACCACCAAAAGATAACAAACAATTTTAAAAATGCCACAGTGAATTAAGTATATTTTTATAATAAATTTTGAACACTATTTAAAAAGCAGAACTTTATATGGTAGTTATAATTTATTCATTATCCATTTCTTTTATACATACATTTATGAAAATGAAATGAGATATAAATCTTATCATCTTGAACCTAAAAAGTACTGCATAAGAACTAATTCGAAAGATTAAGTTTATATAAAATTGCTGGAGTGATTCTAGATAAGAAATTCGTGTTAAAAAATTATTTCAAAATGAACATTTCTTCTTGAACTTAAGGATATATCAAAATATTTCTATTCTCAACATTATTTTATTTTCCCATATTTACTTAAAGTGCATTCCAATTTATTAAAAAGTATTAGTTTTCTTTATATAAAACCTTATCAAATCTTCGGCTGACAGCTAAGGAAATAAACCATCAGAGCCAGTTGCGGATTTAGCAAGTTTGCTGCTTCATTACAAAAACATGAGTTGGAACCGATATGATTTTTGTACTGAGATAAAGCGGAAGCATATATATTTCGATGATGTACTCCTGAATATTAAGGAAAAAACATAGTTATAGCAAGAAATAGAAAGATGAGGCTGAAATTTTGTGCTGTTGTTGTTACTTAAGGCACTTGGATAAACCAAGCTCACTATGCCGTCGGCTATGCGAATTTAAATCAGTAAGGTGCGTCTTTCGTTTAACCAGAGCATCACGATAGAGAAGGAACGACTTTACTCTAAACTCCTCCGATAGATGGCATCACCAGAGGATCCACTCACTCAATTTTGACATTGATCTCCAGACCATTATATCCATGGTAGCTGCTCAACGACTAACCGCTTTTGATTTCATAGATTTAACGAGCATGTATATCGCATGTACTCGGTGGGTCTTTGCGGCAGTGGGAATCGAACCCCACCCTTCCGGACGAAAGGCAGATGCCCTAATCATTAGCTTACCATGGCTCTTGAAAATTTGTGCATCCATTTATGAATGTTATTTTATATTGTAAGTCTTATGTGATTTTTTTATTTATAATTATATTACTAACTAATATAATAATTATATTATCAATTTGAATTAATAACATAATCATAAGAAGAATTTAGACTCATAAGAACTATATTATTATAATTATTGATGATAAAAATAATGATTTTTTTACTCAACCTAGGCGTATGGTTTGGAATCAATATTTGATTTTTATTTATTTGATGCTTAAATTCTAAACTTAATAAAATGTTTTTGAAATGCAACAATGTTGGAAAGTAGAGTGCATAATCTTATTATTTTTATACCCAAATAGGGATATATTTTAAGTCAACTTCAATCAGAAATTTTTTTTTCTTTTCTAGCAAACATTGAGGATATGCAGTGGTAACATGAGCTAATCTTTTTAATTTTGCATCACTATAATTTAATATCTTAAATTTATTATGACCAAGTTTAAAATACTTTTTAGCAACCATACAAACAGACTTTTGTATTGGAGAAATGAAAAAAAGAGACTGAAGCATTTACGTAAACTTATTTAAAATAGATAAAAAAAAAATAAATAAATAAATAAAAAAGGCAAATAAACACGTTTTTAAGGTAGAATCGGGATTTACACAAGAATCTAACAAAAATGATGACAAACCATATATATACAGTGATCTCTTGACCCCTTAATACTGAAACATATTTTTAGGTCTATCAGAAAGTTCTGTTCACTTTTAGAATAAAACAACATGCAAATTTTTCGTAACGTCAATAAACTTTATTTAATGATATAATTACAATCATTATTAATAACTTTTCTTGCTGGTGTAAGGGCAATTATGTTTCATCTTTGCATACGAATAATTGAAATAGTGCGTGATTAATATTTTCATTTTTGAATTTTTTGCCCTTTAAGAAATTTTGTAAGGACAAAAACAAGAAATACTTGGAGGGTGATAAGTCCGAAGAATATGGTGCAGCATTTCCCAGCCTAGTTCTGCAATTTTTTTGACGAACTCTTTTTGGAACATCGCAGGCATTAAATAGCACCTTTTAAATTATCTAGTTGTTGACAATAGTTTTTCGAAATGAGTTTTGTGTTCAATTTTTAATGCTCATAATTTATTGGTCCTCTAATGTTCCACCATCTGCACAACATTCTCTTATTCAGAGTCAAATTTGTTTTAGAGTTGGGAGGGCTAGGTTTTCTGCACAATATACCCTTTTCCTTACGATATTTTCGTAGGTATTCCACTTTTCTCCCCCAGTTATCATTCGGTTGAAGAAGTATTCGATTTTGTTCCAGCAGAGATAACTCTATCATCAAAATTCTTCTGATTTAATTCATGTGGCAACCATTTTGAATATTTCCACACCAATCCTATTTTTCGAATAGACCCGAAATATTTTGCTCAGCTGAATTAAATTTTCTGCGATTATCGATGTTTTCAGATAAGGATCTTGCTCTAATATGGTTTTAACAACATCGTCATTGATCAATGGACAGAACTTTCCAATAGACCTAATACAATAAAAAGAAAGTATTTAGCAACGATGAATAACTTAGTTAGAAATTAATGCATTCTCTGATGGCATCTAATACGCGAAATGACGTGCAAAACATTTTCGATGAACCAATCATTCATTTTGTCTATCAGTGATTCACGTATTGTGATAAAATTTTGTTTAACATATATTTATCTCCAACACATCACAGGATAATTCCCATGTATTCACCAATGATAATCGAGTGATAATCGAAACCAAACTATCTCATTTCTCAGTAGTTAAATGGAAATAGTATTAATATCTTTGCCGCCCAACTTGTCTAGTGGTCAGTGTGCCTGACTGCGGATAAGGAGGTCCTGGGTTCGAATCCCGATTCGGGCATGGATGTACTTTCTCTCTATTCATCCTGTCTTTGTCCTTTCCTTGCATGAATGAGGTGTGAATGGTTGCCTACCCTATAAACGGGTCCCTATGGCATGTGTGTACTGAGGAAGTCGGACTCCACACCAAATATGGTTCAGTTGAAAAAGTGGAGCAGCACACCCCATATTGCCAGCCTAGCTGGCACACGACAACAACATTAATATCGCTGTTGTCTCCAAATCATTTCTCATATTTTTATCACTAGTTCGGCTACTGCAACTCCACCATTGATAACGTACACGAACTTCTAATTTTTTATTATCAAACAAAGGATAGCATGTGAGCAAATGTGAAAGCAGATTTAATATTCGAATTGAAAACTTTATTGTAAGAATTTGATTAATCTAAGCATTTATACTATAAATATAATTAAAATGTAAATAGATTTTTAGATGTTTACAGTCTAATGCATATTTCTTTATAATATTGCTATTTTATTTTTAATGAGAATACATTTTATTGAACTTTTTTATGTAAATGATAATGAACAAATATGTAAAAAAATTTTTTATATAGATTATCATTGTCTTTAATTTAATATTTAAAATTATAATATATTTTGTATTTTTATATCATTACAATTAATTTTAGTAACTCAGAAGTAGTAAATTGCTTTGAGCAAAAACATTTTTCCGATATCTGTTCAGCTAATCGTAAGCACATTTACACGTGCGATCGATTTCAATGAAAAGATATTTTAATTCAGTTTATATTATTCTGATAAAGCATCATTCAAGTAATATATATATATATATATATATATATATATATATATATATATATATATATATATATATATATATATATATATATATATATATATATATATATATATATATATATATATATATATATATATATATATATATATATATATATATATATATATATATATATATATATATATATATATATATATATATATATATATATATATATATATATATATATATATATATATATATATATATATATATATATATATATATATATATATATATATATATATATATATATATATATACATATATATATATATATATATATATATATATATATATATATATATATATATATATATATATATATATATATATATATATATATATATATATATATATATAATGACAAATATTAGTGTTAGTGAATTAAAACAATCTTTTTCGAAAAGGGCTCATGGGAAAGTCTGATTAGATCGTAAAATTCCTTTCTTAATCGCCATTTCTATTGGAACTTTTGTGGAACTTCAAATAAGGTAAACAACCTTGAGACTTGATTACAGGGAAGATTTCACGTTAATTAATCACGATGGATCGAAGATCGTCCCCAGATCTGGAGACAGAATCCCTCGGTCTCCTGATCGAGACGGGAGCGTGGCTCATACTCCGGAATAAATGAAGCGGCGAAGGGTGAGAGGTGACCCAGTTCGATCCCGGGGCTTCAATAACTCGACAGTCCAATGTCTCCGTTGGCATAAATGACGTTTCTTGCCCGCCCCTTTCCAGGAGAGGGGAAGTTCCTAATAGGCATTATTAGACGCGGGACACCGTCTCGGGTCACTTGGGACGGGTGAGGGCACTTATTTTTAATTTTTTTCCCTTTTCCCTCGTTGTTTTTCTTGCACTGTCTATTGCTTAGGGATGCTTACTGTATCTTCTTCTCAAAAAGAAAAAAATTGGGAAGAGGACTTCCACGTTTCGAAATTTGTGGCGTGTCGAAAATCTTGTATCGACCAATTCTGAACCGGAATAACAAAGAATTAGTTAAATGCATATACATACGTATATTTGTACAGAGCGAAGTTCCTATTGCTGTTATTTGAGACAGTTTTGGTAAATATCCTTTTACAGTTCTTCATGGATAGTACTAATTAGTGGAATATTTTGAGGGGCATACAATGTATTTCCTAATATATGATGTATGTTTTCAGCTCATATATATTGATTATAGATACTGATATAACTCACATATCAAACTTAATATATATATATATATATATATATATATATATATATATATATATATATATATATATATATATATATATATATATAATATATATATAATATATATAATATATATAATAATATATATATATATATATATATATATATATATATATATATATATATATATATATATATATAATATATAGGACTTATATAGCAGGAAATATCTAATAATGAAACTTTAGTAAAAAATTAATGGAATTTTTTCTTACTATTCGTTTTTTCCAACATATTAATTGAATTCGTTGGAAAAAAGGAATGGTATGAAAGTACTTGAATATTCTAAAATAATGATTTTGTTTTAATAATTATTTTAGGAAAATAATTGTTTAGTTTTGAAATCTCATTTATGAGAACTGTTTATTTAACTTTTACATGTGTGTGAATAAATTTATTATTTTAAATTATATCTATTTCTATTCGTATTTTATTTTTAAATCTACCTTTTCAATATCGATCATCATAGATAAAAACTCACTTTATACCATAGTTTCTATGAAATCTCTTGCTTTAAAAAGCAAGTTTTATACTTTTAATACGAATCAAGACAGCTTTCTTACTTATTTAAGAAAAAGCATAATTAGCATAATTCGTGAAAAATAAATGAATTTGTAATGAATTATTTTACAATCATTTAGAACTTTACCTGACACATAGCGAGCTTGAGTTGGCCAAGTGTCATAAATAACAACAGACTTTTACTGAATGATATAGTGTATCTAGTTAAGAAATTAAAAAAATGTTAGAAAAATAATTAAATGGAAACACAGCCATTTAGTAGCCATTTTTTGTATATAGCATACCGAAGAAAAACTGAGATGAAAAGATAATCACTTATGACAGAAGTTTCTGTTTAAACGTGAACACTTGAAATTCTTCAGTTTAACACACAAAAAAGTTTATACTACATAACATTTTTTAAAATTCTAATTTACTTTAGTACTGAGAAAGATACACATTAAATTAGTGCAATTAAAACAGAAGCAGAATTTACATTCGATATTTTTGTATACGGAATAACGAAATAAAGATTCAAAAAAGGTAAAAAGAAATCACTTCTGAATAAAGTTTTAGTTTAAATTGGAAACGTGAAAATTTAGAACTTAACACAT